>JAPYZC010001313.1:0-24422 GCA_030522665.1 Ichneumoninae sp. A BG-2022a | reverse complement strand
AGGGCGAATTCGGGCATCCAAAAATTATTGGAAAATGACGTTTTGCCCAAAAACCCCGTTTTGCCCCGTTGCCCCATTTTGCCCCGCTCTACCCTATAGTAGTTTTCTCTCTTTTCCCTGTGCGTCTCCCCCCCCCCTCCCCTCCCCAAACGTTCTTTCACTTTTCTATACTTGACTTTACTGTAGCACTACCGACTCGTACAAACACGACGACTATCCTGTTTCCTCTTTTTTCTTTATCGTACAACGAAATCTTCCAAGATTGTCACTCCCCTTGAACTACCCTTTTTCTTCAACGGTTCGTTTGAGGGCGAGGGGAATGAAACGATGTCCGGTCGCGACGGATCGCTTGTAGTTTTCCTTACGTTTTTTTTATATGGGTTGTAAAGATATTCTTGAAAGCGTGAGACTTTTTTTTGTCTTCTTGAATTTGATCTAATTCGAGTTTTTTTTTTACCTGTGCGCTCGAGGGACCCGGGACGGGTTTTTGTGAGGATTCTTTGATCAAAGGACTCGGTGAGAGGGTTGCTGTTACTTTTATATTTTTTTCTCTTCGAGAGGACTGTGGGAGCGGTGCGCGGGGATACATAATTGAAAAGTTGGTAAGCCCCAGCGAGCAGGAAGCGGGAGTCACGCAGTTTCCTTCTTCGCTGTTTCCCCACCTCGCGGTTTCTGCCACTCCTCGCGCATCCGCTGCGGTCCGCGCGAGTCCACGAGGATAAGGGTAATCTCGCCGCGGCTGTTTCTCGCGGAGGCGCTCGCCCGAAATACAAAAATTTCACACAGGAGGAAGGAGGAAAACCTCCTTCGCTGTATGAAATTTTTGTATTTGAATATAGCGAATGGCAAAAAGTCGAGGAGGCTTTCGGGAGACTTTGGGTAAAATATTCCAAATATCTATCGCCTCCCCGACGCTCGGCCGCGATCTCTTTCTCGTGTATTTGCTCGACCCTCTCGACCCTCGAGACGAGCGAGGATGACGAAAAAAAAGATAAGAAAAAAAACAAAAATATTCCGGGTAGAAGCGAGATAGAGGAATTATACGCTTGAGACAGTTTTTCGTGCGAGCTCCGAGAGAGCAAATAGTACGAGAATATAATATCGTTGACGCCTCTCTCGGGGTGTAGCCCGCGCAGCCTGAAGATAAGATTAAAACTTCCCCCTCCACCCGCCGAGAGAGCTCGATCCTCCTTTTTGGTTCGAACTGCTCAGCCGGCTTACCGCAGCGATGTAGCGGGCAACTGCGACGATTTCACACCAGCGAAGAGTAAGAAAAAAATTAGAAAATTGAAATAATAAATACAAAAAAAACCTGCAGGAAATGTTTATACAGAGACAGTGAATATTCCTTCCGTCGTGGATATTCATTGGATTACATGGAATGAAATGAAAGACAAAAATACGATCGGAGACTACGGAGTAGCAACCAGTGGCAGAGAGCAACTCGTTCGATCGAGTCTTCCGTTTCATTGATAACGCAATCCAACGACGTCCTTATCGTTGCGTGTATCGCGGAGATTATGGACTCCCCGGGTACCGCGTGTGTTGCAACACACCGTCGTTGCGCGTAAGGAGAGTGAGAAATAAATCGGTGCAACGTGCACAGAGATTCGATCGCATCGCTGCACGAATACAACTAATATTCTGTCAAGAACGTGCCGTACAAAAAAAACGAACCTTAGATGCAGTAGGTATATCTATATATATATAGTCGAAGATAGAGTCTCGGGGGGAAAGAATGAAAAGATGGAGAGAAGTGTGGCTGGGAGCTCGAGCGAGATTAGATTATCCGCAGACGCATACCGAGACCGACGACTCCCTCGTACAGTTATGTACGCGCTTACATAGTCGATCTTATCGATATAGTATTTGCGACGTCACATTCACTCCTGCTGAACCTTCTCTCGTCATACGTTTCCCCGTTCAATTCCCGCCGCGTCGCAATAGCTTATTATTCCCCGTCGTGGAATTATCATAGTTATTATTATTAGTATTATTAATATTAGTATAAATATTATATTATCAATTAAAATTTATAGATATATATAGATAAGTGAAAATAACGTTCAATTAGCCGTTCACAAACAACAGTAGACATTCAGTTTGAAGCGACGAGTGAATTGCTTCCAACCCTCGATCAATTTTAATAAGTAAAATTGAACCGTCGTTTGAATTTGACTTCTTTTTTTCTTTGTGACTTCACATCTACTCTTGCTTCTAACTATCCACTAACCCTTCTCTCGTTACACGGTTTCCCGTTCAATTTCCCGTCGTGCAGCAGTAACTTATTATCCATCATTGTGGAGTTATCATTGTCATTATTATTAGTGTTATTAATATTAATATTTATAGATATACGTAGATAATCGAAAAGAACGTATGTTTAGCCGGTCGCAACAGAAATAGAAATTTGGTTTGAAGTGATGAGCGAATTGGTTCTGACCCTTGATCAATTTTAACAACGCACGGGCGTTGATCGTAGTAATTCTGCAATTAGAAAGTTAAATGGACGCTTCGCTTGAATTTAACTTTTTTTTAATTTTCTTTGCGACGTCACATCCAGTCCTGCTGACCTTTCTCTTGTTACACGTTTTCCCGTTCAATTTCCCGTCGCACCGCAGTAGGTTATTATTCACCTTCGTGGAAGTAACATAGTTAGCATTATTAATATTAATATTTTTAAATATATGAAAAGAACGTATGATTGCCGATCGCAACGGCAATAGAAATTTCATTTCAAGCGATGAGCGAATTGCTTTCAACCCTCGGTCAATTTTAACAGCGCATGTACCGTGCTCGTTGTAATTCTCCAGTTAGAAAGTTAAATGGAATCTTCGCTTGAATTTAACTTTTTTTCTCTGCGGCGTCACATCCAGCCTTGCTGACCCTTCCCTCATTATACGTTTTACCGTTTAATTCCTCGTCGCGCCGCAGCAGCTTATTATTCACCGTCGTCGAATTAGCATAGTTATTATTATCATTATTGGTATTATTAATATTGATATTTATAGATATATAGGTAACTGAGAAGAACGTATGATTAGCCGATCGCAAGGGCGATAGAAACTTCGTTTACAGCGATGAGCGAATTGCTTCCAACCCTCGCACGATTTTATCAATGCGTGCGCGTTGATCGTAGTAATTCTGTAGTTCTGTAATCCTTCTCTCCTTATACGTGTTCCCGTTCAATTTTCCGCCGCGCCGCAGCAGCTTGTCATTCACCATCGTCGAATTATCATAGTTCTTATTATATCATTAATATTGATATTTATAAATCTATACAGGTAACTGAGAAAGACAGCTGATCGCAACTACGACAAAAATTTTGTTTGAAACGATGAGCGAATTGCTTCCAACCCTAGTTAAATTTTAACAGCGCATGCGCCTCGACCCTAGGAATTCTCTAGTGAGAAAGTAAAATGGAATCGTCGCTTGAATTTGACTTCCTTTTTTTAGTATTTTATAGTATTTATTTTTTATATGTAGACATTCTTTTTTACTATGGTTAATATTAATATTTATAGATCTATATAGGTAAGTGATAAGAACGTATGATTAGCCAATCGCAGCATAAACAAAAATTTCGTTCGTGGCGATGTGCGAATTGCTTCGAACCATCGTTCAATTTTAACAGCGCATGCGCCTCGACCCTAGTAATTCTCCAGTGAGAAACTAAAATGGAATCGTCGCTTGAATTTGACTTCTTTTTTTATAGTATTTCTAGTATTTCTTTTAGTAGTATTTCTTTAGTCTTTAGTATAGTATTTTAGTATTTCTCTATAGTATTTTATAGTATTTCTTTTTTAAATTTAGCAATTCTTTTTAGTATGATTAATATTAATATTTACAGATGTATATAGGATGTAACTGATAAGAACGTATGATTAGCCGATCGCAGCATCAACAGAAACTTCGTTCAAGGCGACGAGCGAATTGCTTCCAACCCTCGCCCAGTTTCAACAACGCACGCGCCTCGATCCTCGTAATTCTCTATTTAGAAAGTAAAATGAAACCGTCGCTTGAATTTGACTTTTCTTTTTTCACTGCCGTGGCCCGGGACTCCTTTCACGAACATCTGATCGGTTCCTCTTGCAGAGACGGCTCCGTACGCAGTACCACAGTAGATGAAACTATAGGTACGACGCTGTACTACGCGAGCTACCTGCATGACTCTCTCGTGGCTACCGTTACGACCCATCGACTCGAGGAGCACACAGTTTCAGCATATCACACACAGAAGCACAGCGGCTGAAGTCGGCAGCGGCAGCAACAACGGGGTACGAGTCTGGAACGAGAAAAAGCTTTACTATAATGCCCATATACACGTGTGTTTGATACCGGGCCGCTCGCACCGTTACACAATATCGTACCGGGAGACGATAGCGCTGCGGTGTAAGTGCTCGCCGGAGAGTCTATCGAGGAGTTAACACACACGCGATCAACGAAACCCCCGCCACACGTGAACATCGAGCAGAGCGCGAGCGAAGTGTCGGCGATGGATGCTGCAGCGGGGAAGAGCGGGACGGAGGAGGGGGGAGGGGTGAGGACGATGAGCGTGGAGGAATCGTTGGTGGCGTCGGCAGAGAGTCGTATATATCGGCGTGGTCGAGGCGGCCGCGCGCAAGTGGGTTTCGAGTCTCGAATGAAAGGATCTCGTTGTGCCGGCGTGCACATAACGGGTAGCCGGGCAACGACGCCGCCGGCCGAGGAGAGAGAGCCTTCCTCCCGAAGCCGCGCGCGATCGCGGATGCTCTCTCGGTCTTTCGGGGATCTCGCGGAGACGAGAAGTTCGAAATAGGAGGATAGAGCGAGCATCGTACAAGTAACGAAAAGGACTTACGAGTCCTAGGAGTCGCGGACTGCGAATTCCTGGATTGTGGACTTTGAAGGGGGGTTAACAAAAATTAAAGAAAAATATCAGCTAAAAAGATTGTCGGTTCTATGCGTAGAAAAATATTTAATTTGTCTACTTTCTCTGACCAATAGAACAATTTGTTTCAATCGGATAAAGTCGTTTGATTGAAATATTAAAAAAAAACGCAAAACACCCATTTTTGCAATGTTGGTTATAAAAATTCCCGAACAAGTTTTTTCTTTAATCATCGCTTGAAGACTATTTAGGCTATTTTTCCCACTGATTACGAATCTGTAACCTATCTTACTCTTAACTCAATATTTGATACAACTCGTGACAGAAATATAATACTAATTTTTCGTAAAATTCGAAAAATTCTAAACCTCGATAATAGTCAAAAATTGTAAGAGCTAGCGTACGCACAGAGTTTCAAAGAAACCTTAAAAATCGCGTAACATTTTTGTGAGTGCAAGCATTTTGCTAAAAATGTAAACAAACATTGAGGATTCAGCCCTCTACCTACTTAACCAATCTCAGCTTGATAGCTGAAGCCGTTCTTAAGTTGTAAAAGTTTCAATTTTTCGGTTCCGAGACACACACACGCATACACCCAGCCATTTCTTTCTAAATATGATTGTCCGATGTTTTGGAACATTCCGAACACGTTTTCATTAAAATCCCGAATTTGTTTTTTTCATGAATAGTTCAATCGAACGAAATTTCTTCTCCGGAGTATGCGCTGATAATTGGACGTATTTGACCCACATATGATTTATGAACAAACAGTTTAGCATCCGGAAAGTACGATAAACAATTTTGTTCACCATAGGATGTACGAAAAAAAATTGTATCTGAAGCACATTTCGCCGATTCGAAATCACATATTCTTTTTTTATAAATACAGGGTGGTACGTTCTCCTTGAGTGTGAGATAAAGGTCCATAGGATTTCGAAATGGGAGCCTACGTCTCCGCGGCATTCTAGTACATTACAAAAAGCCGAAGTCATAGGCTAGCGAGTTGAGCCCGCGAGTGCTGTGCCGCGAGGAGAGATCGTAGACCATCGTTGCCCTGTTTCCCAACCCTTTTAGTTGGGAGCGTTAGCACGCGGGTTACGTCACGTTAAAAAAGCTATTTGAGGTCAACACCCCGCGTGCCGAAGCGACACGTGTAGTGTATTCGCTCCTTCGTTCCTCCTCCGAGAGCCCGTCTCGCTCGTTTGTTGGCTCACTCGCGCGCGGTTCTTTCCCTTGGCTATGCCCTGCTCTCTGCGTCGGCCCACCGAGCGAGAGACGAGTACCGCGCTCGTTCTCGTTTACTTCTCGACTCTTCCCCACTTCGTCGTTTCTTTATCTATCTCACTCCGCGCGGTGACTCCGGGTCCTCGCTGGCCGCTTCAATCCTTCCTCATCTTTCCTCGACTCACTCTCTCTGTCTCTCTCTCACTGGCCTCTCGCTCACTCCTCTGCCCTCCTAAACGACAACCCTGGGACCTGTAAGCGGGACTGGACGCCATTGCTTCGTTTTTTTTTTCTTCGCAGCTATGACTCTGACGATTCCTAGTCAACTTTTTTTACAACCCTTTTTTGTCGTTAATTCTACCGCACCTAATTTTTGACCGCGTATCGTCCACACTGGGGTCTCAAAGACCCCACTCGGATTTTTGTTCACGGCTCGAGCGAAGGTGACTTTTCAGATTTTTTTCTTATTTTTTCAGCCGCATAAGTGAAAACAGTGGATAGAATGTAAGAGCTCCGAGGTGGATGGGTTAATAAAATAAAATACACTTGTTGGGCTCTCAGAGACCCTAGTGCGGTAGCCTAGGATTAAGGTTCAGATTTACTTACAACATTTTTTTTGCATATTTCTTTTTTCATCTCGGTCTAACCGATAACCAGCTCGATTTCAGTTTCATCAAGTACCCTTGGCATTTTTTAAAATGGTAATCGAAGGACTCCAAAAAATATTCTCGACTATATATTTCCATGTATTTTTTCTCAGTAAACACGAATCCCTCACTCACTTTACTCCTTTCTTAATAATTGACGAGTAAAGCCGATTCTGCGATTAAAAAATTATTATCTATTTATTGTTAATTCGGATAGTTTAATGTTTCAATCGCACGATTCATCTCACTTTTCGTTTTTTTCGAGAACAATTAATAAGGCATGATACGAGATGATTCTTGCATGCACTCGAGTGGCAAGAAACCGAGGGGGTGAGAACGACTCTAAACGAAGCAATTGGTAAAGAATGACCTCCTTTGGCGACTCTCTCTTTCTCGCTCTCTTTATGCACCATCTCCCTCCCGGGTCGCCCCGTTGCCGGACCGAAGTGCCCTGCGCTCTAATGACTCCGAAGAATGCGCGTGCGGTATAATACTCTCCCGTCACATACGTATGGTTCTTTTCGGTGTTTGTGTTCGTGCGCTCTCGCTCGTCGGTGTACACCAAAGTAGTACACGCGCAGTTAGAGTCAGACGACGATACACGGGGCAGCGTCAGTGAGAACTGGCCTCAGTTCCTTCGCATGTATTATTTTCGTCAGAGATTCGCTCCTCTCTACTACTTGGTTACCCTCGCCGGTCGATCGGCCCGTTAAAAAATTCGCCCAAAATTCTGTACTGCTTAAAAACGACGGAATAAAAAAAATTCAACAAAATGAAAATAGTATTTTTACCGGTTTGTCGAAAAAACTTTTGGAACCCCTCGCGACTTCGGCAAGATCGCGCCGGCCCCCTCCCCCCTCGCTCCTTAAAAAGGAGGCTCGTGTTTCCCCAAACCCCCACGGAGCTCGCCCTCCGCTGCGCGGATGCTTCCTCCGCTTACCCCTCGCGTCTATCAACTCGACTCGAGCGCCGTCTAGCGGCCTCCTCTCACTCTCTTCACTTTTCACTCCCTCCATCCCCTCGGCCTCCTTTTTCTTCGCCCGTTACTCCCCCGGTCCCGAACCCCCGATCCCCCCCCCCCCCCCCCCCCGTTCCCTCACTGGCGTCTCACTCCATCGGCCCGTACTTCACCACTCGCCCGACTCTCTCGCTCCTCGATCCCTACCCCTTCCAAACTGAAAACCTTTTTTTACCCGTCTCCTCTCCGCTCTCGCCGCGCTTCTCTCGCACGTCCGTTCGTCCTCATCTCTCCCGTCAGCCGATGAAACTATACCGAACCATCCCAAGAGTCTTCGGGACTCTTTTTATCAGTCAACCGAAAAGACTCGGGGGATACATCGGAGTTTTTGTTTTTGTTTTTGTTTTCACGACGATCGTTTCAACTGTATTATTATACGGGAGAATTTAGTACGGTCGGCCCCTTGAGTAAGATTGCAGTTTGAGAATTTGACTCATCGGAGCCTCCCTAGAATCTCAATTAATATAGAATAAACATAGAAATAAATTTTAGGTTTATTTTAATCCGAAAGTTGCCAGTTGGTTCGGCCGTAGAGTTTCAGATTGAGAAAAAAAAAATCTGAAATCACGGTTTGACTTCGCAAGCAGCGGAGACCTCTCGTTTCTTTTGTAGGATCGCCGTTAAATCGCGCGCGGGCAGTTGCGCGGAGAAAATGGAAAACCGTATCGATGCCCTCGTCCTCGCAGTGTCGCAGAACACCCGCGTGTTGCCGTTGCCGCCGGGGTAAAACGTGTCAAGGTGGGAGAGCACCGTCGCCGCCACTGAAACGAGCGAGAAAGCCTGCGCGAGGTGAAACGAGACAACGGGCGCAAAAAGAAGAGGAACAAAGAAAAATAAAATAAAAAGAACGACCAAAGTCGCCGGGATCGAGAAAGAGTCGGCTGCGATCGACGGTTCCCTTCTCTCGCTCTTTCCCGCAGCGCGGCGCATGTGCTCCGGCTGTGTTACGCCGCTGTTCTCGTTCGTCCGTCGAGGTGCGCGGACATCGCGGTTACGCGGACAAGGATCCCTCTCTCGGCAGTGTTCGCTCGCTGGGCCATAGCGCGCCGGGCTAAAACTCACTGCTATCGCAGCAGCCACCGTCGGCCCTCCCCGCGCGCGCGCAACCGCGCTTGCTCTCCCGCAGTTCACGAACGCCTCGTGTTTTCCTCTCGCTGCTCTCGTTGACGAAGCCCAACGCGCGCGCTCTGTGTTTTGTACCTCCGACCGCGACGTGCGCCGCGCTCGCCATTGTAACTGTGCTCGGCTCGCGAGTGTTTCTTTTTTTATTTTATCAACGTCGAGAAATTACACGCTCCACTGTTGCCGAGGTGCCGAATTGTAACGCGGAAAAAAAAACGTGCCGAAGAGGTGTGGGGGAGAGAAGGGGAGGAAAGAGTACGGAGTTGTTTCGTGAACTTAAACCAGGGATCCGGGAGTGGTGCTCCCAATTAATTCGGTAAGTCCAAATATATCTCGTATTTTCACACACTTATCTCAAGAGTCTCGAGCACCTCCTATGTTTACGATTGTTTATCCAGAATGTGGCATTTTGAAAAAAAAACATTTACGTCCGGCGCCTAAAAAAACGATCGTCTCCGGGTCACTATTGTTATTAACTTTTAACCGAAAAACGTTTTCTTCTAAATGACGAGAGTAGAGCTTTGAACGATGAAGAATATTTACGAACTGGTCGAGGGTTAAGCGTTATTATTATTAACTTTTTACCGAAAGACGCTTGTCCTTTGAATGACGAGAGTTGAGCTTCGAACGATGAACAATATTTACGAGTGGTCGAGAGTTAAGCTACCGCTATCTTGAGAGCAGTTTTATCAATCGAGCGAGTATTTATATTCGATAACGGTAGCGCCGGACGCTATTTTTTTAGGACACGGCGTGCACGTGTTCGATCTATCGCCCACGTGTTTCCGAACGCGTTTCGTTCTCAATAGCGTACAGCAAAGAAGCAAAGTAATTCACACCACCGGACGTTGCACAGACGCGTGGAACAGAATAAGGAAATTAGTTGAAAATTAAAATAAATTAACAATCCACGCTCCCGCCGAAAGAAAACAAAACAATCGAAAAGTTTCAAAACGCGATTCACAAGAGTGACATTCAAAAAAAAAAAATGTTCATTTCCATGAACGATCCACTGCGTAGTCACTACTCGAACACTTGCTTCGCGCCGTGAATCTCGATCGCACATGTAGTCGATATAACGTAACAGTTTCGCTTGTGCGTCCGAGAAGGCTTGTATTATTTAATATTTATGTGTTTCTCCGACTCGACCTCGTGGCGGTCGGTCTCGAGAAAATGAGTAAAAAGTCGTGTGTTCATGCGTGTGTGTGTGTGTGTGAGAGGAACGAAGCGAGATAGAAACGTGCTTGAGACACGTGGACCGCGAAGAAGATATATGGAACGTTACGAGCGAAGAGAGACAACCCATTGTACAAACGACGGTAGTGGCGAACTCGCGAACATAATTGCATGCGGACTCGTATGCACGATCTTGTAATTCGTCGTACCGGCGATATGCGGAGTTCCTCCGTATATAAACTAAATACGAATGTGTGTTGCGTACACACGATGATCGTTGACCTCCTGGCGGTCACTCACGAGAGAAAGGTCTTTCGTAAGTTTTATGGCATACCAATGTTGGCCGTAACCATTCAGGAGGAAGTAATAGTATACTACGAGGTTCGTGTGTACGTGAAGCCCGTATATCTTACACGAGCGGTAGTATTACGTGCGAATTCCCACTTGACGAACGCGGATCTAGTAATTCGCCGCATATTAATGAGTACAGTCATAATAATAGGTGCCCAACCGCACGTGTCTCCCGAGCGCGATCTTACAACGTATATGCGCGATACATTCTCGCATACCGGGCATACGTGCCTGTGTATATTTCGAACGCCCTCGTGGCAATCACGAGCCGCTCTGCCCAACGCGGGAAAAATAGCGTAGGCGTCTCTTCCACTTAAAACAAAAAACGAATGATATAGAATAGACATTTATTTGCGCTCGACAAGAACATAAACTTATTTAAGTATATTTAAGTTTCATGACTCAGTGGTGATGTCGTTTTATCGAAGTACTGTGGGACTGTTGGTAGTTGTTTGATTTTGTTGTACCTGCAGGAAAATGGTTTCAATACCTTTTTTTAATCTAAAGGCAAGTCCATCTGCTGAGTGCATCGAACTGCACACGAAAATATGCAAATTTAACCCCCCAATTTCTTTCTTTACCACGATCATTTCTTCGCTACGAAGTATATTTCAAAAATGTTTTTCGTAGAATTTTCGATAATTTTTTCGAGGTTTTCAAGTCCGGTACGATGATTAATCTATCCACGACTGCGGGTACTTGCAAGAAGACAGTTACAATACCTTTTTTAATCTAAAGGAAAGTCCCCTTATCGAAAATATCGAGCCGCTCACGAAAAATCCCCAAATTTGGCCCCCGAGTAATTTCTCTGCTCCGATGTATTTTTCAAAAATGATTTTCATCGAACTTTGAATAATTTTTTCAAGGTCCTTCGACCTGAAAAAAATAAAAATATATCGTTGCGCAGATTTTTATTTTTAAACAATTAATAAATATCCTGTGGGCTCAATCTCGAGGTTGTCAAGACCGGTACGGTGATTAATGTTTCAACGACTGCGGGGACATCCTTACGACATCAGCATCGTCTTCTTAGCCACGCGGTGGGGTTAGTGCGCGCCTTCGTCTCGACCCTCGTTTTCTTCCCACACGAATTTCGCGATTACCCACACATCTCCGACGAGCCCGTCTTGGTCCGTTCTGCTACGATGAGAGAAAAAAAAATCTTTCCGTCCCTCTTTATCTCGGTGGTTCGTCCGGATTTCATCCCATTCCCATCCCTTTCTCCGCCCGGTATATTCATACTCACGAAGTCCAGCGCGAAGAGCGGCTGAGACTGCGATGGATGATCTCATCCCCCGTTCCGTCCCGCCAGGAACTCGCTCTCTCTCCCTCTTTCTCGGCATTTGGCCGAGAGCCTCGACTCCGCGCGACTCCCTCCATCCCTCCGGAGGGTCGCCACTTCATCCCCGTACCCCCCCGCGCGCGGGGGGGCTATCTTCCAGCTCGTTTCGTCCCGAACTCGCCAGACGCGCTATCTTGCTGCCACTTCGGAGAGGCCACCCATGTAAAAATATATATCCTCCACGGCAAATCTATCTAACCTTCTCTGAAAAATTCACCCGCTTCGGTTAAATTTCTTTAGCCATCGATACACAATGTGTGAAAAATGGCGCGCTTTTTTATCACAGTATCTCAATTTATAAAAGGTTTCAACTTTTGCTAGGACAAATAGATTCAGAGACCTCCAAAATTAAATTTGTCTAGTTGGGTAAAATTTCAAACTATAGCTGTAGACATGATATTTTCAAAATGATATATTTTTAGTATTGTAAATTTTCAACTCAAGTTGCATTTTTTTTGTGAAAATATGCGGTTTCCATAATTGATGTAATTACAGATAGAACATTTTTAAAACTCCGGAGGGTCGCCACTTCATCCCCGTTCCACTCGTAGCCGGGAGGCTATCTTCCAGCTTTTTTTTTGTCCCGAACTCGCCAGACGCGCTATCTTGCTACCACTTCGCAGAGGCCACCCATGTAAAAATATATATCCTTCACGGCAAATCTATCCGAGTAACCTTCTCTGAAAAATTCACGTTACGCTTTTCTTATCATCTTATCAATTTATTAATGGTTTCAACTTTTGCTACCACAAATCTATCTAGAGACCTCCAAAATAAAATTTGCCTAGTTGGGTCAAATTTCAAACTATATCTCTAGACATGATATTTTCAAAATGATGTATTTTGTGTATTGTACAATTTCAACTCAAGTTGCATTCGTTTTGGTCAAAATATGTGGTTTCGATAATTTACGTAATTAAAGATAGAAAATTTAAAAAACTCCGGAGGGTCGCCGCTTCATCCCCGATCCCCTCGTAGCCGGGAGGCTATCTTCCAGCTTTTTTTTTGTACCAAACTCGCCAGGCGCGCTATTCTGCTACCACGCCGGAGAAGCCACCCATGTAAAAATATCCTCTACGGTAAAACTAACCGATAACCTTCTTTAAAAAATTTACCCGCTTTGGTCAAATATCTTCAACTATTGATACACAAAATTTGAAATGTTTTGCACTTTTTTTCTCACATTATCTCAATTTATTAATGGTTTCAATTTTGGTTGCGTCAAATCTATCCAGAGACCTCCAGTAATACATCAACCCAATTGGATCAAATTTCAAACTATAGCTCTAGACATGATATTGTCAAAATGATGTATTGTTCGTATCATAAAATTTCAATACAAGTTGCATTTTTTAGCAAAAATATGCAGTTTTAATAATTCAATTATTCACTGATAAGAGATGAAAGAAAATGTTCAGCTTCGATTAACGGTAGCGTAATCATTTTTACGCATTCCAAGACACCCGAAGGAGAGTACGAAAGTTGAGAGCATCCAAGAGAGGGTGCGCCGCGTCCAAAGCTACATAGCCGCCGTCGCCGCTTTCGCCTCGCGTAGGGAGAATAACCCGAGGAAGAAGGACGAGGGAATAAGAGAAAGACAGAATAATAAACGAAGAAAAAGCGGAGGTTTAGTAGTGGGGGTACGGTGGAAGCCAGTGGAGAGAAACGGCTGAGCGTGATACCCACTCCGAGGGATGGAGGGGTGAGTTCCTCCGCAGACGGTCGAGCCAACCGACGGGGGCAGAAGAAGCGAGGGGGAGGATGTGTTACCAGCGTGAGAACAAAGAGGCGAAAAATAAATGGGGCTTTTTATTTTATTTTTATTCCCTTTTTTTATACTTTCGTCCTGGCTGAATCTCGAGGGTGAGGGTGTTCTGGTTTCTTCGCTTCAATCCCTTCTGCCTGCCTCGGCTCTGGCCCGAGACTGCCGAAGCAGACTATAGTTCGAGCTACCCTATCGAATATTAAATTCGTACGAAATTCGTCAGCCCTTGTGGAAATAATCGAGGCGCACAATTTTTTTTTCCTACTTCCACCTTACAGTCTTATGCCTGGAATTTTTTTACGGAAGTCGGAATTTTTGTTCAACCTCCACCTTACTTAGTCCCATACATGGAATATAATCGTCATGGAAAAAAAAAAGAAACATAGAGAGATCAGACGATAGCGGAATCCTCAAACAGAGATAAGAATAAAGCGAGTTACAATATCTCTGCGTGCGTTCAACAAACTCTCGACGAGGAACCGAGCCCCAGATATTCGTATCCAGGAGGACAAACTCGTAAGCCGATCTCCCCCCTCCGAGCTTTCACGAGCGAGAGAAACCGATGGTTTATATCCCTGACGCACGAGTCTACGATAAAACAGGATTAACACATATATTTAAAAAAGCTGTGCTCGCAGCAGGAGAGAGAGCGACGGAAGCGTGAGCTCGAGGGTGGTATCATCGCCGTTTCGTTTCTGTCGCCGAAAAGGTTCTCCGGTGCCGGTCGGGAGTAGTTTCCGCCCGTGCCAGATCCCGCGAGCGAGCGCGCGAGGCAACGGTAGAGCAACGGAGCAAAAGTCTCTGTCCGCGAGCGCGGTGGTTTTACTCGGGTTGAACGAGGGCGCGGGCACCGTATAGAGCGAGCCAGGGCGGGTAGAGCGCTCGCGCGCCTCTCCGTCGGGTGTCTAGCTCGTGGCGAAGTGGTGAACGGGCCTCTGAACGGAAGTCCCCGAGTCGTCCGTGAGAGCGAGCGAGAGACGGCGGCGAGGCGCGTGAGCGGGCGTAGGCGAGATTTCGTGCTTCGCCGCGGGGCGGCGCGCGGCTCGCCTCGAATTATTATTTCCCCGGTCGGTGAGGAGAGACGTAGGCGCGCGCGGAGAGGCGAGCGAGTTGAGCCAAGCCAAGCAAGAAAGGCAGACAGCAGAGAAGCAAAAGGCTCTCCCTCAAACGGCGCAGCAGAAGCACCGGTGTAGATACAGAGACCCGCCGAGTATTCCCGATCTTCAGGACTCGGTTTCACCCGAACGCGCGCTCCTCCGTCCCGCTCCCCTTCCAGTCTTCTCTCTTTATCTCTCGGGCTCGTCTTTCGCCCCCGATCCTCCCTCGGTCTACACGCAGCGCCGAGAGATAAGCGAACGGTTCAGTCGTTGGCATGCCTGTATCTCGTTCCCTCCTTCGGCGGTCGCTCGCCGCCGGGCAATCCTCCCTCTGCCAGTCCCAGAGACTGTTACAGATAAAACCCGGAGTTAATGCCGAGCGAAGCGGATAACAGGTTCCAGTCACTGGCACAGTGCCTAGCTCCATCTTTCGCCCGTATTTCTAGCCCGCGATCCTCCCTCTCTGGAGACTCGCGCTTCAGTCATTGGCCCTCGAGGCCGAGAATTAGCACAGTCATTGGCATACTTCTCTCTTTCTTTATCCAACGTAATTTACAAGCGGGCGACTGCCAATGACTGCATCCACAGGAGAGAACTTTTATCTCCCTCCCGCATTCACTTGCTGACATGGCGTCCTAGGCGCTGCTGCTCGACTACCACCACCCTTCCGTTAAAATCGTTCCTTCTCTCTCTCTCATCGCCACGGCCGCGCCGCGAGAGTCCCCGCGAGCGTCGCAGGCTCTGCTGCGCGTGTACGTGTATGTGTGTATGTATGTATGTGTGTGTGTGCGTGTGTGTGCGCGCTGCTTCTGGTACCGCTGCTGCTGCTCCGCTGCCGCCTGAGCCTCTCAGTGTGTCCAACCCCCCCGTGTACGTGCGTCGTCGTCGAAGTCGACGTCGCGGTCGTCTCCGTCTCCGTTGTCGCCGTGGATAAACCTGCGTTCGACTCCGACCACCCGAAAAAAGAAAAACAAAAACAAAAAAAGAAAATAATCAAAAGTGTGTTAGAGAGATAGGAGATGCCAAGGTAAGTGGTCGAAGTCTTCCTCATCCGACTACTTAGCGTTTTTTTATCCTCAATTTTATCGTTCACGACGTCATCATCCTCATCGTTGTTCGTTACGTGGTGTTACATCGAGAGGTTATATTTTTTTAAATTTATTTTCTTTTCGGTTGTTTTGTTTTTGCAACGTCGTCGACGAGAAGTGTGTGGCAAGCGATCGCAAAAGATTTGACGATATATTTCGTCCGAACCCGTGCAGTCAAGTGTCTCTCCCGACGAATTATTATTTACGTTAGCGGAGACTCGTGGCCGAAACTAGCAGAGTGTGTATTTGTGCACGAATCCCCCCTCGTGCTACGGTATCAATTCGTGTTGTGCTCCGGTGAAAAAAATCAAACATATATATATATATAAACACACATATAAGTATATACATATATATATCGTCGGACGCAACGTTTACTCATGCTGTGTGGGTGCGCGAATATCCTCGAGTGACCGCTTCCTCTATCTCGTAAAGCAACTTCCGGTTTAGCTGTTTCTTTTAGTTTCTCAACTTCTCGTCTTCCTTTTTTTTCCTTCGAGTTTTCATCCCGTTATATCTTCCATCCCCATATTATCGTCCGCACATGCAAGCCGGGGTTTCGGGTGTCATCGGTCTCCGACGAGCGGGCGTTGCCGATCTGAAAATACGTGTCCTGGGCCTCTCCGCCGACGAAGTGCACGCAGCCGGAGCTCCGCTTCTCCGTTCGTATTATTCCTCTTACGACGATTCTGCTTCCTCGTCGGCCGTACAGCTACTTTCTCGTCTTCTCGTCCGTCCACCGCGAACACAAGTACACGCACACTTCTGGCACAAAGTTTCTGTGAGGAAGCACCAGGAGTATAGCATTAAGCCAGTAAAAGACACACGGAGAGTACGCAGCAGGGTCGTTGCCATCGGAAGCGCTACCCCGCTCGCGCTCTATAACAACGATGCACACAAGAGAACGATAGAGAGAGAGAGAGAGCGGGCGAGCGAGAGAAAATACGTATCTCTTTCTGCCTCGTCGTCGTTGTATTCGTCGACGACGACGACGACGACGTCGTCGGAATCGATATTACCCGAAGTGCCAGGAGAGTGTCCCCATGTGTATGCCGGCCCTGTGTGTGTGTGTTTGTTTGAGTGAGGTAGAGTGAGAAGGATATAAAACCGAAAGAGGAAAACGCGAGAGAGTGTCTATAGTGGCGAGAGTCGAACAGGGACGGAGTGAGTTTGCGAGGGCGCGCGGAGGGTGTTAGGAGTTTCCATGCGTGTATGAGTTTCCCGGCGCGGCCACGTGTACGTGCACGAGACTTCTCGTCACGAACACGTTACTCTGCACATGCGTGTGTGTGTGTGTGTGTGGAAACTCGCGAGAGGACTACGGAGCTTCTTTCTCTCTTTCTCCATTCCGACTCTGACGCGACTTCTCTCGTTCGCCGATGCCCCGCGTACACGCTTTCCGTCCCGCTCGCACTCGGCGAGAGTCGGCGCATCGGGAGCCTCTGTGTGCGTTCGTTGGACGGCGCGCGCGTCGGACTGCGAGTTCGGTCGGTTGAAAATAATCGCGGGTGTCCCAGGCGCCTCGCGATCTATCTCGGCGTGTTTCCGCGTTTCGCAGTTCCACCGATCCTCGTGTGTTATTCGTGACTCCCTTTCGGGCATTCTCTCGCCTCGCATATGCATATATATATATATACACATATATATATTTGGTTCTACGAGGCACTTGCGTGCACGTGATACCGGAGTTAATTACAATGTTGTTTTATCTGTCGGTAAATACAATGTAGATGGTAAATACACCGTCTAGATGGAATAAGAAAAATTCTTCGTGTTGATGGACACACGAAAGCCTCGAAATTTTATTGCACAGGGTTTGAGGAAAGAAGAATAAAACTCGGTCGTATTGCTCGGGTACAGAGAATTCTCGCTGCTGCTGCCGCTGTTAGGATTGGGTGTAGTAGTGGTGGAGGACGTCGGTTGGTTTCCTCGACGTGGCTTATCGCGCGCGCGGCTCTCCCGGCCGCGCCGCGTGCCTCTACGTGGATTTTCGCCTCGGCTCTCCGGCCGAGAGAGGGTTGCGTAAATATTCGTATCTCGCTCTATCCTTTTTCCTCTCCCTCTACCCGAGTTAGCGAGCGGCTTTACGCCCTCTTCACTCCCTCCCACGACCCCAACATCGGCGAGTCCGCTCGCCTACCCTCGTCCTCTTTCCCTTCCCTCGCCCGACCGCCCGCCCGCTCTCACAGAGCTCGTGTTCTCTTCTATATTCCTCTCTCGCCCGCCCGGCACCCTTCGTGTGTCTCTCTACCCTCTCTCTACCCCTCCTTCCCCGACCGACGCCTCACCCTTTCCCCTCTCTTCGACTACCAACACCGTCGGGAATGTGTGTGTGTGTGTGTGTGTAGCGAGGAGCTCGGACGACGGACGTGTCGCCCGCGGTACGCCGCGACGACGGAGTCTCCCGGCCTGCTCATGGCGCTGTGTCGCCCATAGGCGCCGAGAAGCCACCAAGATCGGGGGTGCCTTTTTTCTATGCGAACAAAAAATCCGATAACATCGCTCAAATTTCTCCCCCGTATTGTCAGGTGTACAGTTGAAATACACAACGAAAGACAATAGATATCGCACGGCAGGAAGAAGGTTTTTTAATTTTTTAAATCTTATCCAAATTATTGCTCGATCATTTGGATAAGATTTTTTTGAAACTCGCGAATCAAAACAAAAAACAAAAAATAGGTATAATATTCTGCAAAGATTTTACACGACCCAGTAAAGTATAAATATTTATTTGCCATAAATTTTTTTCCCCAGGGGTGTCGATAATTCCTTCCAAATTGATTTCACTATCGAAATTGGAACTGCTCTTCGATTACGAATACATATATCTTTTTTTTTTCACCGCTCTGTAAAAATTGAGTTATCGCAGTGCAGGCTCGTTTGGATAATTGGTAATTAATTTGATTTTTACTGTCACAACAATGTTGGCCTGGCTCTTTTATTCTGATTTATCATTTGTTTAATCGTCATACTCGCTGCGCACGTTGTGTTTCGTGTATCACTTCATTTCCGCCTCGTTCTCCGACGTCCAGAGGGACGAGGAGAGGGAGATCTCTCCGTTCCTTCGTTCATGCCTTAACTCTCTCGTGTGTTTCGCTTCTTCCTTCGTTTCGCCGCTGCCATCGGTGCGAGTCCTCCTCCCTCTCCCGTTCGTGAGTTCTCTGTGTTTCCCCGATCCCCCCCCCTCCCTCCACGCCTCCCCCGTTTCCCCTTTGCCTTCTGTCCCCCGTGTCCATTCACCGAAGCAGCTCGCGCGGGCGCGAGCGCTCTCCGTTACCACCACTACGACTATACGCCATCGCTTCTCTCGCTACCCGCAACCTCACCCTGTTCCACCGCCGCCCTCTCTTCGTCTCCGCTAGTCCCCGATCCGTTTCAGTACGTTTCTTCACCCCGTGCCGCGCGGTGGTGCCGCCGCTCCCGACACACAAGTTTTTTCCAATCCAGTTAATTCTGCTTTTTTATTTTTATTTTTCTTGTGTTCGTTTTGTTCTCGTTTCACCTAAATTACACGGTCGGGTCAAGCGTGTTTGACATACGCTTGAAATAAATCGCATATTTTATCGCGACAAAGAAAAAGAAAAAGTTATAACACGGCGAACACGCACACGGTTACTTGTAGATTTGCATTTGATCGGCCGGACCACGTGCGTGAATGTTTTGTGTACTTTACGTTTATATTTCTCACACGTACACTCGTGACCTCCTCGACGAACCGTTGTGCAGTTTTTTCTTTTTTTATTTATTCGTAATCTTTTTTTTTACATTCACGATCAGTTAAAAAAAGAGATATATATATATATATATATATAAATATATAACTGTTACGAGAATCGGGTGGAGCCTCCGAGGAGAGTGGTGTTTTTTTTTTTGCTTGAATTGTTCATCATTGCCTTAACAGGTGAGTCGTTACGACTACGAAAATTAAATCTTCGTGTGGGGTTCCGTTTCGGTGCATCTGAGACGTTCAACAAAATCTTTGCTGTTTTTTATTAAACTTTTTTTTTCTCTTCGATCTGCTAATCTCAGTACGACTCCGAGCGCCATCAGTGTTTATATCTCGCCCGGTTGTATGCGATAGGAAAACAAAACGCGAACCAGCGTCGTGCAGCACGTGTCGTTTCGCCGATGAATCCACCGCGATGCGATCGCCGCGCTGTTATGCGCACGAGATCTCGCGTAATGGTGTAATTAAAAAAAAAAGAACCTTCGATTCGCACACGCGAAGGTGGTACTTTATTCCGTCGTCTCGTAATAGCCTCGACGAAGGTCCACGGTGAATTTCCATCGTTAACACCGGTACACGTTTAACGTCTCACCCTCTGCGAGCCAGTAAATATTTTTCCCTTTTATTCACTCGCGTCTCTCGACGACTCACGATGAGTCAAATGTTTGTTCGGAAGATCTTTCATTGTGATGGATATCTCGTTTCCTCCCCCCCCCCCCCCCCCCAATAAGGAGAAGTCGAAGGACTCGAGGACGATCCGCGCGCTGCCTTGTATTATTATTATTATTATTATACTTCGCCATTAGTCATTTTTCGTGCTCTATCAGCTTTCACGGCCACTTGCCCTTTACCTCCTGCAAAGCCAGTTTGCCTCCGAAGAGAGGGAGCAGGCCTCGCCGAAGCCACGTGGTTCGCACGCTTGCATCCTCTATCTTTCTTCACAAATCTACCAATAACCCTGTCCGTATATTCGACTCGCACCAACTCGCGTAATTCCGTCTCGCTCTCCCTCACTCGCCGGGTCTTCCCCTATCGCGCCACTCGAGCGTGTCCCAAACCTCGGCATACTCGTGCGCGCACACACACAAACACACAAACCACGTTCGCAATATTATAGCCCACGCACGCACTTCCCACGTATTACGAAATTTAAATAACGCTTCCACGCAGTGACTCTTCGTGTATGTTTCCCTTCCCGCCCCACCCCCCTCCGCCATCGCTGTGTTTCCCCGACGCCCGCTGTCCCCGATTGGGCGGCTCGACGGCAAGTGCGTACATACGAGAGGATAACGCACGTCGGGCAAGCATTCGAGGGCGAAATTTGCCTCGTGTCTCTCTTTTCATCATTATTATTATTTTCGTTTTTTTTTTTTCATTTCATATTTAAATTCACCTCTCTCGCGCTGCCACTTGCGGGTTTGTTCGGGCCTCTGTCATTTCACATTACCGCGGCAGGCTCGGGGGCTTCGTGCGTTACGGGCGTCCGGGGGCAACGGAATTTACATGCCGCTTCCTGCGGGCGGCCACGATTTCACGATCAAAGTGGCATGACGATTTTATCGCGGTACCCGCGCCCCCGGACGGTGGAACGGGAGCGAGCAACAGGGTACGCTCTCGGGACGGCGACGGGGGTTGATGAGAAAACTACACGATAATAATAATGGGAGCGACGACGATAATAATAGCTCGAGGGGGCTGCTCGGACGAGCGTGGGAGGGGAAGGGAAACCGAATTCCCGTCGTGTCTACCCTGTCGTAACAACCCCTCGGTGCGTGACGAGACGCACTCGAGAAATCTCTCGCTAATAGACACCTAATAGCTTCCTCTTCGACTCACCCCTCGCGATCATTTCGAACGATTAGCCCCAATCACTGTGCAGGACTCTATCAACTCGGATAATTGTTTTCTCCCCCTCCAACCCCCTTCCGTAATACACGAAACCTTTTAACGCGTGTTTAACGATCTTTAATTATTTATTCCGGGCGAAATTGTTCGATCTGTCTCGCTTAATTTGTTAGGCTGTATCTATTAATGTTTAATTTAGAACTGTTCTGCCTTTATTGCATCAGTCTTTAGTAATAAAACCAATAAAATTCTATCTATCTAAAGTATCGTTAAATGTGGCATTAATTAATGTGCCATTAAAAAAAAGAGATTTAAAGACAAAAAAATAAATCTATTATCGAGGGACGATAAACGGCGCTTTGTGTCGAAAATATATATTCGAGTCCGAACAGTACCAAGGAAGGTAAAAATATTAATCGTCGGAGGTTCCGTGGAGCGAGAAGTAAAAAAGAAAGAGGCAAAAAAAAATGAGAAAAAAAAATAAAAAAGGGGGGTGTCCCACGAAGCGAGGAGAGTGTTTCCGTGAATGCACCTGCGAGCGGGGCGCGTTATAGCGGTGCTCCGGTGCCAGGATTCGTCGTTTCCCAGCGAGCGGCACCGGCGCTGCGGCAGCGCTGCCGCTTCGGGCTCTCGGTTTTTCCCTTCTCGACGTTCTCGTTCCCTTTCGGTTCCACGCTCGCGACGGCGTTATAACACCGTCTCCGTTGCGGCTTCCCCTCGGGCGGCCCCACACAGCCCCCGGATAGCTCTTCACGGGTTGCGGCTAGATATATAGCCAAGTGTTTCCGTGGAATACACCTGCGCCTCTTTCACCAACACCGACACGGCCGTTGTGCACCACGAAGGAGCCTGGGCTTCTCTCGCAGCATTGCGGGATCTTCCTCGTCTTTTTCCCTCCCCCGGCTCGACTCGTTGTCTCTCAGCCTCTGTTGTCTGTATCCGTTACAAGAACGCTTCCCCGCCGACTCTTGCGCCACGGCGGGAGAGAGAAAGACCAGAAGTCTCGCTGGCAATTTCTCACCTATCCTGCGCGCATGCGTAAACGCACCTTGCGTGCTGCGAGGCTCGATGGAAAACAGTAGGAAATATAGTATGAATAAAATACAATTGAAAATCTATTCATTAATATGGTAATCGGAGATCGTCGTAATATCTTTCAGGAAATAAGCGTAAGCTGTGCACCCTTAGACTATTATTTATTCACTGTTCGTGAGATTGGCAGTATAGATATTTTAAAAAGTTCGTCGATGGCATTCCGATAGACTGGGATTTTAGCGAAATTGATAAATCCGAACACGTCCCTTGCTCGGTCGTGTTTCTGCGAAGCGGGCTCAGTGAGTCACAAAGGGAAAAAACCCGGGAGGTGAAGGAGGAAAACTAGGAAATATAATATGAATAAAATACAATTGAAAATCTATTCATTCATGTCGTAATCGAGGATCGTCGTAATAGCTTTCAGGAAACGAGCGTAAGCTCTTCGCCCTTAGACTATCATTATTTTTTCACGGTTCGTCATATTGGGAGTATAGATATAAAAAAAAATCGTCGATGGCATTCCGATAGACTTTGCGATTTGAGCGAAAAAAAAATCCGAACACGTCCCTTGCTCGGTCGTTTTTCTGCGAAGCGGGTTCAGTGAGTCACCGAGGGAAGGAACGAGAGGCGGAGGAGAGGATGATGACGACGTACAATGGCCAACTCGCCACGGTTGTAGGGCTGGTGGATTTCGCAACGGCACAAACGCGCGAGGCCCCCGGGGCCTGCTCGACGCACGCGCCGTACTATACGCGATAAATAGTTATAACCCTCTCGGTCGCTCGGCCACAGAACCCGGAGTCCATTGGGTTATGAATCATTTCTCGACAAAACGTTTCGCTCTTGCCCTTCGCTGCAGTAATAGCGTTGTCAAACTTTTGGAATAAAAAAAATTCATTTATTTCGATTCCTTCGGAAAATCGTTACAGACACGAGTGTTCAGAAATGAAAAAAAACTTAAATAATTGCTTTGGGAGAGATTTTATAATGCATTAACATGCAACATACAATATAGTAGGTGCGCGTGGGTGGGTTGGTTGTACGATAAGGTGGTCGTCAAACATTTGGAATAAAAAAAAAAAAAAATTCCTCCGGAAAATCGTTACAAAGTCGAGAAAATAGAAGAGTAAAAAAAATTAAATATTTTCGTTAGGACAGATATAATACTGCTTTAAAATGCAACATACAATATAGTAGGTGCGCGTGGGTGGGTAGGTTGTACGATACGGTGAGGTGAGCGTCAGGATTCATGTTATTCGGTACAATAGTGTCGGGCTTCGTGCCCCAGTTACACCTGCGCAACTCGGTAACAACTGCTGCAGTCACAGTTATGCGTGTTGCACTTGGATGGAATTGCGACGGGTGCATACGCGCGTATGGAATTTGCAGTTTGTATAATCAGCCACTGACGTATCGCCGCGTAAGTTTACCCTACTTGGCAGAGCTTGATATTTACAGCTTGAAAAATGCTATTTTCTTTTTTTATCTTCGCGGATTGGGGACATCTACAAGGACACGTATAAACTTTTATCTCGATGTCCGTAGGTGGGTCATAAAAAATATTGCAGATAAAAAAAATAAAATTTCAGAAACAAAAAACCTACTTACAATTTTTTCTTTTCCGTTAAAAGAATGTGGTACGAATCCTAATTGCTAATTAACTACCGCCTGGCTCTCCCGCGCAGCAGAGCTAATTAACGAAAAAAAAAATCGATGTCAAGGCTAATAGTAGCGAGAGGTTCATTAGCCGATAATTACACCGATCTCGGGGTGCGATACCCTTTTCCCATGACAAACTGTAAAAAGAAAAAAAAAAAAAGAAAAAAAAAAAAAAAAAAAAAAAAAAAAAAAAAAAAAAAAAAAAAAAAAAAAAAAAAAAAAAAAAAAAAAAAAAAAAAATTGTCGTCGACTTACGTTTACGTCTCGACGCCACTGAGTGCCCAAGAGCCACAGGTCGAGGTCGAGGGCAAAATAATCGAGCAGGGGCGCGAGAGGGAACGTCCGTATGTAAACTGTACACACCGAACAGCGTCGCGATTTGTGTACTCTCCTCTCGGGTTACTTTACTCGCCTGGTCCCTCCCCCCCCCCTTTCCATCTCGTCATCGGGGTTGAC
>JAPYZC010001312.1:0-22998 GCA_030522665.1 Ichneumoninae sp. A BG-2022a | reverse complement strand
TTATAGATTTTTTAGCACATAATAACTAATGAGCACTTTTAAAAAAATTATAAGCACCGGAGAAATTGCAAAATTGTAAGAAAATTTTCTAAGCAAAAAAGAAAAGAAAAAAAAATTGATTGAAATTTCTCTACTCGTATGAGCGGCCATACGACGGTACATCGAACAGCGTCTCGTTCGCACGAAGCGACACGCAGTTTCGGTATGACCCCGTTACGGACGCAGAACCACAGAAAATTGCGTAGCACTGGTAGCCTGCCAGTAGTGCCGATAACCATGTATCCCCCGGGTCTACGAGCGTTCGCGGTAGCCGTGTTACCACTATGATTCCGATGCTAATTAATGCCGCGCATCACGGTCGCGGGCTTGTGGAGACCAGGAATTTTTAACCAATTAGAATATTTATACCTATGGCGGGCGGGCGGGCAAACGTACTCACGCAATACGATGTTTCGACGGGATATTATTTTGATGTATAGTAATAAAATTCACTAATTGTAATAACAGAGCCTTCAGCAGAAAAACAAAATTTCGCTCACACCTTTTATATATTTTTTTTAATTCTTATTTTTAGCTAATCCATGATTTATTCGCGAATTCATTGACCCACTCCCCAATCGAGGGGCGTCACGATCAACGACGATTTTTACCGTAAAAGATATATTTTTTTTTTTACATTCCGTCTTCCAATTTTTTAAGTCCTAATTCTATCGGCCCACAGCCAAAAGCTTCGCGACGATTCACAGCGGTAGAGTTTTATTTAATTTATTTTAAACTTTCCTTTTCCTTTGCGAAATTTTTGAGTCCCAATTCTATCCGCCAATCGTCGGAAATTCCCGCGAGGATTTACCTCAAAAGAATTTTTTTTAAACATATTTTATTTCTTCGCCAAATTTGTAAGTCCCAATTCTATCCGCCAATGGCCGGAAATTTTTGCGTTTTATCTTGGAATTATTTTATTTAAAACGTTCCCCGAAATCTACAACATTTTTGTCTTAATTGTATTCGCCGATCGTCGGAAATTCCCGCGACGATTTACCCTGAAATTATTTTATTTTACGTTATATATTTTTAACTTTCGGTGTCGTTTACCGAATTGTTGAGTCTTACTTGTATAGGCCGGTCGCGGGAAATTCCCGTTTGTGACGAGAATTTTCTGAATCGTCGGTGAGAAACGGCGAACGGTGTCGCCATGGAGGATCGACAGCTCGTTAAATATCAATTAAAGGGGAGACGAAGCTCGTCGCAGCGTTCGGCAATTACCGTCGCTTCCTTAAACGGAGGAGCTTGCGGGCAACGAAAAATCATCGCAATTATCGTTAACTGCACGACGCTTAGAAAGCACGGGTTGCCGCATGACAAATGTGATTCCGATGCTAATCTAAGTCGAATTCGTGACACCGTTAGTGGAACGCCGTTACACGTATTTCGCAGTGTACAACGTAGAGAGGATCCATCAAGGATGTTTGGTACGTTTCTGTTTTATGAATATATAAATCTCTCGTTCGCGGCCGGAGTTGAATATTCGATCTATCAAATTTCTCTATGGGTTATTATCGTTTGTAATGGGCGAGAGGAAACCGAGTCGATAGATCATCGCCGAGTACGTCAGTAGACCCGATTTGGCTTCAAACCATTTTTCGACGACAATTAATCTCTTACCGCGATTTAACGTTACCCCGCGTTAATCCACGAGGCATCAAGCATTTTGTTTTTCGAAAATAAATGAAATTTAAGTTTATTTTTGAGATATATCAGTTTTTTTTTATCAGCCGTTTGAAGGAAAAAAATGCTGCCAGTAAGGAAGTTGTTCAATTTTTATTTAAAAAAAAGTTGTTTCATTAATCTCGTCTTCTCTCAATCACAAACAAGTCATTTTTTTGGATCGGATGTGGGAAAAAATGGAAATCTGTAGAAATAAATAAAAGTCTTTTTTCTGTGAAAAAACAACACTTTTTTCGCACTTTTTATTTGAATATTCGATCTATCAAATTCCTCTATGGGTTATTATCGTTTATAATGGGCGGGAGGGAACCGAGTCGATAGATCATCGCCGAATACGTCAGTAGACCCGATTTGGCTTTAACCGATTTTTCAACGACAATTAATCTCTTACCTCGATTTGACCTTACCCTGCGTTAATCCTAGAGGTCAAACTCTAAACGTTTTGTTTTTTTTTTTTGGAAATAAAAATTAAGTGAAATTTAAATCTAATCGGCAGTTTAAAAAAAAATTAATACGATCGGTATCGTGGCTGTTGAATTTTTATTAAAAGAACAAGTTGTCTCTTTAACCTTGTCTTCTCTCAATCATACAAGAGCACTTCATTTTTCTTCAGTTGAAAAAGCAAGTTTTGTTGATCGAAAAGAGGAAGAAACTAGTAGATTTTTTCGTACGCTTTTATGTTCGATGGATATTCGAAATATTCGATGGATCAAGTACCTGTATGAGTCATTATCGTGTGTAATAAGCGAGCGAGAACCGAATCGATACATCATCGTCGGATCAGGCAATAGACCCGATTTGGCTTCGGCCAATTTTTCGACGACAATTAATCTCTTCCCTCGATTTAACACTATCCCACGTTAATCCACAAGGTCAAACCCCAAGCATTTTATTTTTCAAAAATAAATAAGAATTAGGTGGAAGTCTGACATATATCAGATTCTAAAAAGTCGCCGGTTTGAAGAAAAAAGTTCGAGCAGTAACGTTGTGGTTGAATTTAAATTAGAATTTAGATTTAAAATAAAGTTGTTTCTTTAACTCCATCGAATTTTCTGTCGATTATACAAGAGCACTTAATATTTCTTCAGTTAAAAAAAGTAGGCTCTTTGGATCGAAGCTGGAAAAAAATTGAACTGTGTGAACGAAAGAAAGATATTTTCTCTGTGAAAAAAGCACATTTTTTATTACGTTTTTACTAGACTGAAGCGATAAAGAAAAATTAATCTCAGCATAATTCATAAACCATTTAGCGTGCCGGATGAAGAAACCCAACGCAGATGGGAAAAATTAGAAGTGTTGGATCGACTTCAATTCATTATTTTTCACTTTCACGAGGGTGTGAAAAAGATTGAAGTCCGTAGACACGAATAAATAAAGTCTTTTTTTCGTACGTTTTTACGAGAACTTAAGTGAGGTAGACCGAAGAGATTAAAAAAAAAAATTAATCTCAGCATAATTCATAAAACATTTAGCGCGCCGGATGAAGAAAGCGAACGAAGATGGTAAAAATTGGAAGTGCCGGGTAGACTTCGATCCATTATTTTCCACTTTCACGGATGCCATGCTGTGCCGAGTGCCGGTTAGAGTCGACCGGTCCGCGAGCGGCGTTCAGTGGCCGTCGGAACGAGCATCGGTGATCGATCTCGTATTATCATTTCCCACAAGTTAAGCCCGGTGAGTGCTTCGCCGGCCGCAGCCGGAATTACGCAATAACCTTTGCCGTTGTGCGGACTCCGGAGTGTTTATTCCGCCGGCGCCGAGAGCTGTGCGGAACGATGCAACGACCGCCTTTGTTCGCCGATCAGACTCACGCTGGCTCTCGACGCACCGGCACAGCGGAGCTCCCCGATGTGTTCGATCGCTTCACTTGACTCGCCGTTTTTTTCCTTTCTTTTAACAAAACGATGTTTACTTATTTTTTTAGAGGAAAAAAATATCTGTATTTATTTTTTCAAAGGAACAGAAAAAATATGTCCTTATTTTTTTTTAAAGGAAGAGAAAAAGTATGTCCTTATTTTTATAAAGGAACAAAAAGATATGTGCTTATTTGTTTAAAGGAAAGAAACTGATATTTAGTTAATTTTTTAAAGAAAAAGATATTTATTTAATTTTTTAAAGAAAAATATATTTATTTTTTGTGGGCCGAACGAAGGAGCTAATTTATGTCGTGCGGCAGGAGAGGACGGCGCGATGCCCGCTTTAACCTTTCATTATGGTCAAGGCCCCGGCACTCGAGATGAATCTACCCGAGGTCCTTGCCGGAGTGTGGAACGGTTCCGGTTCCTGATGGTGAGCTATCATCATCAACAACGAACGGGCGCTCGGGGACCCCGACCGAGAACTCTTTCTGTATGGTATCTGCCCCCTTAAACTGTACTTCGAGGAAGGAGCCTGAAATAAAGCCTTCTGCGGGGTCGACGACACGGAGGAGCGATCCAGTTTCCGCGGGGTGTGGAGCGTCAGGTGCCCCGCTCGGGAGACTCGTAGTTTCACGAATAACAATCTTTCGAAACTTACGAATTGAAAACGTCGTTTTAAAAAAATGTATGGAATCGACGATTTCCCAAAGAAATTTTTTTTTTTTGCGAAAATTTGCGACGACCAAAAAAATATAAAAGGAATAGTTTAAATGCAAATTTAACCTTTTGACGGTAATTAGAAGTAGCAATTTTCTTCGCTCACATTTATCGAGAGTAAAAAGAAGAAATTAACAAATTTAATCAATGAATTAATTCATAGAGAAATTTTCTGATTTCTTTTTAATTAGTTTTTTATGTAAATATACCTGTCGATAAGAATTTAGTGGTGAAAACTGTAAGCTATCTTGCCCACTAACCATTAGAGCGGTAATCCGTGTGAATGTGAATCTTCGTCGATTAAAAAATTATTACAATTTTTTTTTAGAATATTATAATTTTTTTTTTCGAAGAATATTAGAGAGAACGCTTGCGGGGATAAAAATCGGAGATACAAAAATAGCCAAGTGTCGTGATTCATCACGAGAGGGGAGTACATAAATCATAGTTTTCTCGGGACGCACGTGTTGCCCCTAGTTCCGGTTTCTCATGGCCCTACGTGCTTTTAACGATTGTTCTTCAACGAACTTTTTATCCGACTGTCGTCCCCATCTCACCGAGATTATTATATTATTATTATACTTGTTTCATCACGCTCTCGATGGAATTACAAAAAAAAAAGAAAAGAAAAAAGGGAACGTTCGATCATTACCCGCTACAGTTATTGTGTATTGAACCCAGGAGAAAACTCTTTTTCTTGCTCGCACAGCTGCGCGCGTGTCGATCCTCCTTCCGACAAAGAGATTTATAAGCACGATATTAACGTTTTTTTTTACATCTGACTCAACGCGAATATCTTGTTTCGTGTTTTTTGTCTTTATCTTCGTTATTCATCGATGCCTCCGACGTTTTGTCAGATGTTTATTGTAATTCAGTAATTAGGGCAGAATGCAGTGTGTGCGCGATGCGTTTTATTCCTCTTTTTTTATTTTTTATTTCTCTCTACGAATAAAAAAGCCACGCTATTCTTGCGGCGGAGCTGGCATTGATTGTGAAAGTGGCACATCGAGTCACGCTCGAGTCTCGTGGAAGCCCCCGTGGAAAAATCAAAACTAGCGATCTGGGATCAACGTACCCGTTCGTGTGTGTACCCTCTGCCCCATCAGGCTGCGTTACGTGTCTTATGTTTTGTTGCGATCCTTTTTTGTATTTTTTATTTTGCTTCGTAGAGGAAGCTTTGTGTAGTGAAAACGCGAGATTATAAATAAATGAATAAATGAATAAAATAAAAAACACGCTTATACAAATTTTATGTGTATAAAAAAATTTACATAGAGGCAACGCGATTCAAGTCAAATTCACACGCGGACTGCCAAAGAATTTTTCTTTTTTTTTCGATTCTTACAATTGCATACAGGATTGAAACGTTAACATGTCATATTGACAGTGTTGCCGTAGTTTTAAAAATATCACATGGAATTGTAAGAATCGAAAGTAGAATTGAATTTAAACAAACTTTCTTTGGCATCCGGCAAAGCGAATTTTTTTAGTGTGAATCTGACGCGAAAAATTTAATCCGCTATAACTCGAGAATGCCTCGACCGATCGAGGTGAAATTGCGCGCACAGCATTTGTTGTTAATAGTCAATGCTTCTTCAAAATTTTATTACATAATGTTCAGTTCTTCATTTCCGCTTGTGTCGCCCGTGGACAAATTTTGGTGTCTACGCGCCGTGTGAAACTATCCAAGTTTTCGAGACGTAAGTGTCGAGATTTGTTCAGTGTCTCTACATTTTTCAACCCCGAATGTCTCGAGATTCGTGACCGAATTACTCCGCGGCCAAGTCAATGCGCGTTGGTGTGTCTCTCGTTGTTCGGAATGCCACGTTTGTCACGTTTCTCTAACGGTTAATCCCGAGCTTATCTCATCGAGTTTCTACGACTATATAAAAGCTTAGGGCAAAGCATTTGCATCATTTTTCGTAAATTACAAACGCATTCCTAAACCCGAAAGCGAATTACGGACGTACAATGGAGATATAATGACCTCGTTTTAACGAAATTTTAGTTCGTTTAACGGCTTTTTTGGTCGTACGTTTTATGCCTCGTCGGCACAAGAGTCCGGTGATAAAAAAAAAGAGATAAAAAAAATAGGTTGCCTAAGCTATTTTAACGAATATTTGACGTTAAATCTGCCGTACGCAATAGTGTCGGCGTTTAGTTTCAGTCGTAGTAAATTTTCGGAAACATTTGTCATGTGACATGACATCAAAACTTGTGCCGAAAATAGGGTTAAAAAGAAACTACGAAATAAATTGTACAATGAGGATTTAACGATCTTGATTTAACGAACTTTTAGTCAGTTCAACGGCTTGTTCGTCGAACGTTTTACGCTTCTCTCGGTACACGGATCCGGTAATTAAAAAAAAAGAAATAAAAAATATGTTCCCTAAACTACTTTTACGAATTTTTAACGTTAAATCTACCGTAGGTAATCGTGTGGACGTTTAATTTGCACGTGACTCAACCTCTAAAACTTGTGCCGAAAATAGGAAAATAAAATAAGTACAATGAAGATGTAACGAACTTTCGTTTAACGGCTTTTTTTTGGTTGAAGGTTTTATGCTTTCGGTACACGGGACCGGTAATTAAAAAAGATAACCTAACGGATTTTAACGAATCTCTAACCCTAAATCCACCGTACGTAATACTCTCGACATTTAATTTCTTCAAATTTAATTAAAACAAAAAAAAATGTCACGTGACTTAACATCGAAAACTCATGCCGTAAGGACAAAAAAAAAGACTACGAAACAAAATGTTTGCAAGATGTAAACAGCAGCGATCGGATACTAACCTTTACGAGGAAAAAACAATCACGTCGATCCAACAGGCCGGAAGATCCGTGTCGAGGCCTCGCCGTGCATGCAGAATATGAAATATAATCTATCCAGCACACTTCCCGTTCCTCCCAATCGTTCTCTCGTCCCTTGCACCACCACACAGAAGGAAATCCTCTTCAGTGATGCTCCCGGATATTCGCTAATAATAATTCAATTTCAATAAAACCCGCCACATTAACGAGGCAAAACAATAAAAAAAAAGAAACAGAAGAAAAACCAAAAGAAAAAACTACGACAAAGAACACACGAGATTTACGATGTTCCTTACGATCCGATGCATCGGGTAAACGAGGGAGACGCCGATAGCAGTATAATGAACGTCGGCATGTTTAATATCACTAACACACTCGCGAAACATCCACAGTCTTTTTTTAACGCGTATACGTATATAAAAAAAATATATACTGTACAGCGAAGAAACTCGGCGATCCTGCGCGCAGAGTCTCTCCTCACCGGTATAGTTGCGTGCGCCCGAGCTCGCCGACCGCGACAGAGAAAGAATTAAACGCGGGAGTGAAAAAGAAGACGGTGAGAAAGATGTCTCTCCCGTGCGCGTATATTTTATTTCTCTGCGCGTATATATATATATATTTTTTTTCTTCCGAGCACGGTGTTTGCGTGTCTCAGCTCCGCTCGCCCGGACGGCCTGCCATCGAGAGCTCCCCGGCCGACACGTCACGTTCGAAGGCAAGGGAAAAAAACACAAACTTATAAAAAAAAAAAACTTTTTCCCGGTTTCTTTGAGGTGAATTTTTCTTGCGTTTCCGAGCTCGCGAACAGTGCAGTGTTTCTTTGTTTCGTTTCCACCGTTCCACCGTTCAACGACGAAGCGGCGTCCACCCTCTCGCGCGCGCAACCATGGACGACTGCGGTGAGTTTCGGGGCGCCACGTATCCGCGCATGCGGCTCCTGACCGTTAACAGATGTTGACACCGACGCGGCATTCGCTCGTGCCCTCGCGACCCGGACGCCGAGCTCCTACTGAGGACTCTCCCGGCTCGCCGATTTGCCCACTTCCCGTTCGCGATCGGGCGTTTCGGTTTGACGCGCGAGATAGTCGAACAACAAAGTGGCAGTGAGGATTATCGTGGTCGCGGTCTCCGGCCTTCCAGATGGACGTGTTGCGCGTCGCGCGAATACGCTCGGCCGCCGCGGAGGTTAGGAACGTTTCGTTCCCCTGTCCGGTTCGCTGTTCACGGGTAAGCGGAGAAAATTGCGCACGCCGATCGAACCGCGGGCACCTCGTCGTTTCTTTTTTCTCTTCTCTTTCGATCACATTATTAAAACACTCGCGAACGTCACACGAGAACCTCAGTCACGAGCGCACCTGTTTCTTTAAATTTATTTCGTTTGTCGTTCGGGGATTAAAATTTTTTATACATCTTCCTGATTCGTATCTCCGGATCACTGGTAGTTCTCACCTCGACGAATCTTATTCACGCGCGTTTGCTTCTATTCGTTTCTTTTATTCATTTAGTTAATTTTATTTCGTTATTTATTCCGTTCTCGCTTGTCGGTCAAATAAAAGATCGATATATATGTATACAGATACATATATGTTTGTTTATATGTAGAAAAAAGCGTATACGTTCGTATGGATGTTGTGTTCCGTATATTATATGGTATACGCAGAGCCGGGCACGCAAAACTTGGCTCATGTGAAGTTACAAGACTTTGCGGCAAGGGCTCAGCGATCCGTATCGTCGGCCGGCTTGCCGTCGAGTGTCCGCCCGCAACACTGGCCGTTCCGTAAGAAACAAAGTCGAAGTCCTCTCGTGGAACGGTGCGGTGAGGTGCTGTCCAGAGTCGAGAGAGTCGAGAGTAGTTTGGTCGCTGTGGTAGCAGCGGAGAGACTCTACGGGGACGCTCGTGAGGCGCTCGGTCCCCGCTCGTAGTAGTAGTCGCTGCTCGCCCGTTGACTCTGCCAGTAGCTCCGCTAACGTCCGCCGTTCGACGCGGTAAATAATTACGGGGACGAAGGAAAATTTATATTTATACAGTCGATCTAAAAACTTAAAAAAAAATTAAAACATCGACAAAAGGTCATAAATATTGTTACCTTTTTTATTTATTTTTTTCAATATTGGAACGAAAAAAGTTTTTACTTTTGAGATACCGGAGCTACAGCCGGGCTCGACTAGAGTGCCGGCCCGTGGCGCGTCGAACCGGCTCCGTCAGAATTACGGTATATATTAAGTTCGCTGGCTCGCCGGCGGTCGCGCCCGGATCCGGCACAGTCGTTGGCCACCGAACGGTAGCTGGCCGGTTTATATCCTCCGCCTCCGGTGGTCAATCACTGCACCCTCGACGTCATGCAACGATAGTCAATGCGTTTGTCGCGTCGCAATTTTTAGTTTTTTAAGTTCAAGTAAATTACAATTTTTTATTTTTCAGAAAACAAATTAGCCGCGAGCTACGACGATAAAAACGTGTGTTTACACGGAGAGTCAGCTCAGTTCATCGTCCAACCGTCGAATCACGGCGATATCGATCGATCCTCCCTTGGGGTCAAAATTTATATCCAGAATCCAAATATTCCCCTCAATCGAGCTGAGTCAAAATTGAATCCGACAGTTCGAATGTAAAAAATAAAAATCGCCTAAAATTGTTGATACACACGTCGGACGATCCGCGACTTGACTCGTACTTTACGAAGTCCAGACGTTGGGTTCAGTAATAGAAGAAACAAGTTTTCTACCTATTTCAGAGAGTTATAACTCGCGATATCCTCTCCACGGCGTTAAGCCGCGTACACAACGGAGGACGTTAGTGTGCGAGCGTATGCGCGCGCATGTGTGTGCGCGTGTAACGCTGCGCGGACGGCCGAGAGCGAGCTCCGTGAAGCGGACACCGAGACTCGTGGAGCCAGCGGCAGGGGCAGCTCGGCCGAGTCTCTCCCGGAGTCAAACCAGCCAGCCGCAGAAGAGGCGGTATAGGCCGAGAGAAGCCGCGAGCGTGTGCACGCTAGGTAGACAACGCGGCTGTGTTGAGAAGGCCTGCTGTAGGTAGGTAGGTAGGTATGTATTTCGCCCGGGGCTACTCCAGGTATAGCGGTACTTCCATCCCCCCCTCCTCCCTCCCGTCCGGCCGGCTCTCCCCCCTCGGAGGCCCGCGCGGCTTTTCTTCCCCCACTCCTCGCCACGGCGTCGCACAGTACAGTCGCCGCTGCCGATGTCCTGCCGCCTCCCCGCCGTACTCCGTCTTTATTTTCTTCGCATCTCTGCCCCTCGCTCCACCGACGTTTTATGCACGCACAGTAGACGACCGGGTAAGTCGCATGCGGTAACCAAGCCGATTAGGCACGACCGGATAAGTTGGATCACCCACTACAGTCGAAGTTCTCATAGCGCAATCAATGCGGATACGATTTAGATACATACACTGAGAAAAGCTCACATAGTAAATAGTTCCCAGGGGGGACTTCTATATTTTACAGTTACGACAATGACCAAAAATTATAGTTGTAACTATGATTATAGTTAAATCAATTGAATATATACTATCACAAACTATCTATATATATTACTATTTATATAGACGTCCCCTCTGGGAACTATTCTTTATAGTAGGAAATACCATCCTTTTTTCTCAGTGTAGATAGGCGGGTAGAACTTTTATTGATACTGCGATAAATTTCCTAAGTGATAGCACTTTGTAAGCGAAGCGCTTACGTTCGATATCGATGTGAAGTGAATTTGCGCTCGACGAGGGCTTATCTGGGTGCTCGAAATACAATCTTGTGTATTGACACAGAATGAAGGTTCTTTGATCTTGTTTTAGAAGCTGAAACGCCTACGTGGATCGCAAAGCCCAAACGTTCGATTTCGACATAAAGTACAGGTTCTTGTTAATCTAAAGCAAGGAAAGTGCGAAGTATGCGTGGCGTGGCAGTAAAGTGTGTGAGATCGTAGAACCAAAGGGACGGGAAGTGCACTAGAAGATGAAGTGTAAGACGCAGATAAACAGAGTGTCATTTATTCGTGTCCTGGGACAAGTCGTCTAAGGACACCGTGCTCCCGAAAATACAACGATGAGTACGGAAAAAGGTGCAGCAAAATCACACAATGAAGGTGCACTGAAAAAAAATTTGCTTGCGGGCTGGCAAAGAAAAAAAATGGTTGTTTCAATTCTATTTTCAATTCTTACAATTCCATACGATATTGAAACAATGACGGCAAAACTGGCAAGGTGATATGTTATCGTTTCTATCCGGTATAAAATTGAGCGAATTGAAAGTAGAATTGAAAAAACATTTTTTTTTCATTGGCAGCCCGCAAGCACTTGAATCAATTTTTTTTTTTTTCTGTGTGTAACTGCAACCAAATTAAATGGACCGAAATATGATATTACGAATCAACAATGGTAACAAAGTAACAGAAATAAAATAACTAAGATGAAAATTAACAAGGAAAGCAATGAAAATTAACAAGGAAATACGGTAAAAAATGAGACTGAAAATAACCGCGAAGCGAGCCACGCACGCTATGTGAAGTACCAATCGCGAGCCGGAGCCGGTCTTAGTCGGCGCGCTACTGGCTCGTCATTCCCCTTCTCCCGCACTCGCGCAGTGCCGCGCCGCTGATGCTCCGCCCTCGTACGCTACGAGAGCTTCCACTGTACTGTACTTAACGGACTCTCAGCAAAGGCCGACCCAACTTATCCGGTCGGCAAAACTTAACTGGATGCAACTTACGCGGTTGTTTACTGTACACGACCAGATACAACTATACAACCAGCTCGTGCACCCACCGCGTCACCCCCTCCCACCCATCGCCGCTAGACGCCATTTTTCCCTCGCATCGCTCCGCTACACCATCGACGAGCTTCTCCGGCTCTCCCGGTCTTTTGATTCTCGGCGACTCCTCGTTTTCCAAGCCGATCCACCACTTCTTCTAAAACCGCCGTTGGCACGGGGAAGTGGGTCTCGCGCACCTCCCAGCCCCGCTACATCACGATACGCTTCACCAACGTGTGGTCGTCGGCCCAGCGTCAGCGGCCATGACTTCTTCTTGCACCGAGATCCAACTCCCGCGCATCTCGCTGCTTCTTCCTCGAGGTATTCTTCCGCGGTGTACCGTAGGGATTCTCTTCCCCCCACCGCGCGCTATGCACTCCTTCGGACAAGTTTGTGCGTCCTCGTTGGCTTTTAAAGCGTTGCTGGCCGGTTTTTTTTTAGCGTGTTTTTTATAATTTTTTTTCTCCTCTTCTCCTTAACGGTGTATTGTATTATTCAATCGCGGTGCTCGGGGTCGAAAAAATCGCCGCGACCGCAGGATGTGCCAGGTGCCAAGGACGCTCGAGCTCCTCCTTGGCGGGGCTTTCGGGTGTCCCTCGAATTGACTCGTCCGCGCGGCCCGGGGACTCTGATGCGTAACGGAGTGTAACGTACTACGTACGGGCCGAGCGACTCCGACGCCGGAACAAGCGAGTTACACCGCTCGTTTGCTCCGAGGCCGCTTCGGGGATCCCGGCTGCGCGGCGGAGAGTTCGATGCTTCATGGGAGCGACTCAAACGTTCTCGCCTGTGCCGGAGACTCCGATTGTTCGGGCGTCCTCGATGATCCGCTCGCGTGGGACTTTCGATCGTTAGGTGCGGGATGGAGGGCTGCATTTTTTTTTTAATTACTCGATGGCGGCAAACGATTTTTTTTTCTCTTAGAATTTTTGAATAAAAATTTGTCGCGTGACTGCAGCCAGTTTACACATTAAGCGTTGTACATTTATCAAAGAGTTGCGCTCGTGTCAGCGAATGGAATTTTCGAGGAAAAAAATTATAAAATTAGCGAGAAGAAAATTATTAAATGTACGGCGAAGAAAAAAATGATTGCTGACATTTTTGGTCGAGAAATTATTGTTAATTGTAGTTTTCACCGTGCAAGTCACGCGACGTATCGCCATGGTGCAGTTGACCGAGTTGATACAGTATTTGCCGAAGAGTCTCCGCACGAGCTCATTAATACATAATAATACTTTCCACTTCACGGCGTGGACGGGGTTTGGCGCCAGCGATGTTGCAAGCTGTCTTTGCCGAAGGCAACACAGCGAGAAGCAAGAGGTCGTTGAAGGGCGCCTCATCCCATCCGTTGGAATTCAGCCGGAGAGATTGGACTGGCGATTGGATTAAACATAGTGGGTAGAGAATTATGCCGGGGAAGCCAACAATTGTACCGTTTTGTCTACTCCCATTTATAACTCAGCCCACAGTCTCGCGGAACTACTTATCGCGTCCTTCAAAATACCATCTCTCTCTTCGAGATTCTACTCTTGCACCAGGTGGGGAAGGGGGGCAGTACGGTATATCCGAGCTTTTTTATGTGACCCAATTTAATTCAATTTTTTCGCCCCTTTTATTTTTATTTCAATCAGTTTTATTCTATTTTCGTTCGACTTCTGGTTAAGGTCGTCCTTTCACTTTGTAAGGTTGTTTTAAAAATTGTTTACAAGTTTAGTTTATTTAACTAGGAGCTATCCGAAATGATGTATTGAGCTATACTGATCTATATTGGTCTATATTGATCTATATTGATCTATATTGATCTATATTGATCTATATCGATCTATATCGATCTATATTGATCTATATTGATCTGTATTGATCTGTATTGATCTATATTGATCCATATTGATCTATATTGATCTATATTGATCTACATTTATCTACGCTTACGCAATGGTCGGCGCGTCTGAGAAGTTCTTCTCAAAAACGTGTCAATCATCTTCGTTTTAAGGTTTAAATAGATAATAATGATAATAATCGACGACGGTGAGATCTGCCTATCGGATACACCTGCGGTTTCCTCGAAGACCCGGCCGCTGAGTGCCTCGACTCGAAATCCTGCTCTCTCCCTCCTCCGTGTCTCACCCTTTCCATTCTCCGACGAGAGTATCGAATCCCCGGTTACAATGTACTGCCTACCTGGGCCTCCCGACATCGCCGTCTCTCCCGAAGTCCTACATCCCTCGTTGCGAGAACAACATATTAAAAAAATGAGGTCACTGAACGCGGCTCTCGAGGAAACGTCCTTCGTGTCGGGTCTCCGGGCGATTTTATTTTTAGTATCGCTCGGGTTCGTTGAGACCCGTCAAGGATTTCGTTACCACTAATATTTACCTATTATACGCGAGAAAAAAAAAACAACATTTTTTTTACCCCCGTCTCGAAAGGTCGTGGCTCCTGCCTTTTGAGATGGGTTAAAAAAGAGATGTATTTTTTTTCTCGGAAACGATCGGAGATCCTCCTTTGGAAATAATCGCAGGACCAGCGGAGAAATCCGCAGGGTTCCCGCCAATGCGTCTCCGCGATCCTCTTTCTCTTTCATTCCCGTTCTCCAGTTTCTTCGGTTTCCGCAACTGTCTTTCCGACTTCGCTTTCCTTTCCATCCTGGCTCGACTCGCCGGAAAGGTCCCCGCTCGGGGGGTTAACACACATGCCGCGGCAAGTTTTTCCCTGGTTCGTGATTGCACACTCGAACGACGGGACGAAGAATGCGTCCAAGGACCGACAGTCACGTGACCGACGATTCCCCATCTTTTCCCGTTTTACTTCATTCCCTTGGCAGACCCGTCGAGGATTTTGTTACCATTAATATTTACCTGTTATATGCGAGAAAAATAGCATGTTATGCCGCAAGGGAGAAAAGTGCGTCTTTTCATCGAGTGTGAAGTTTTATTGAGAAATTCACACGACGTATAAATGCACTTCCTTTCTTGTGGCATACGATATTTTTTTCCCGACTAGGCAAAAATTTAGCATACGGCCCACCGACTCGTCGGCTACTTTTCTTCCCTAGGGAGGAAAATCACTACTTTTCCTCTCGCTTAGTTACTTTTCCTCCCACTCGGCTACTTTACCTGCCGCGTTCCAAGAATCGGTAACTTCCACCCGCATTGCTGGCATGAAATATGGTAATTTTAGCGTAGTACACTGAGAAAAAAAATTTTTAGATTGAGTAAATGCGCGGTGACACACGTTCAAAGGTGTATTGTATTGTATTTATTGGGTCGTGGGATTTCTCCCCTGAGGACCTAGGGGAGAGCGGGGCAAAATGGCACCCCGGGGCAAAACGTGATAATTACATAAAACGCAATTCTCCAATAACTTTGAAATGGTGGCGATGGTAGTACGTGGGGTAAAACGGGTTAAAAAATCTGGATGTATCGGTAGGACAAAATTGGGCATCCAAAAATTATTGGAAAATCGAGTTTTGCTCTCGCAGTCCCGTTTTGCCCCGATGTGCTATTTTGCCCCGGTCTCCCCTATGCAGTACAGGCCACACATTGCAGTGTACATAAAATAGGATAAAATAAGATAAGGAAGGAAAAACGAAGCAGTAGATTGCATAAAGTAAAGTAGAAAAGTACTTGAGGTGACAGCGATGTATTTTGTTGGTACAGAAAACATGTTTGTTTCAATCCGCAAATTGTGAATCTTGCGGAATGCGGTGAAATTGTGAACAACGCTTTATTTGTACCAAATAAATAACAGCTTTGAACGTATGTAACCGTGACTTTTGGTTAATCCATCAAAATTGTTTTCTCAGTGTAGGGAAAAAATGTCTCCTCTTTGAAAACCACCGGGGGCCCCCGCGCAGGAAATCGTCGCAGGACCATCGTAGAGCTCCGCATGGTCAACGCCCCCGCCCCTCCGCGATCCTGCTCTTTCGCTTTCATTCCCGTTCTCCAGTTTCTTCGGTTTCCTCGCGTGTCTTTCCGACTTCGCTTTCTTTTCCATCCCGGCTCGGCTCGCCGGAAAGATCCCCGCTCGGGGGTTCGACACACACACACGGCGCTGCAAGTTTTTCCCTGGTCCGTCGTTGCACGCTCCAACGACGGGACGAAGAATGCGCCCAACGAGCGAGAGTCACGTGCCCGAGGATTCCGCATCTTTTCCCGTTTTACCTCTTCTCCTCGCCGGTGCCCGCCGTGTTACAAACGGCTCGACTCTCTCTCCGCGGATTCCGCGTTTTCGCCACGTTCACCCCGTCTAACCCCCCCCCCCCTCCGGTTTCCTCTTATCATTCTTGTTTTCACGGAACGTCGCGCGATTGAGTCGCAAACTGCTCGGGACTCAAACGCGAGGAAACCCTCTTCTTGCACTCGCGTGTACACGAGCCGAGATGAGAACTCGGCTGCCATGTCAACGTCACTTTTGCGACGTGACTTGACAAGCCCGGTGCCTCGGCGCGACTTCCACAAGTGCGAAGAAACGCTCGCCTGTCGTGAGATCATCATATAAGCGCGTACATATAAATTATGTTCGTTGTGTGTAGACACTCGTGCGCACGGCAAATCTCACCGACTCGCAGTCATGTTCGATGGCGAGATTATTTAAAAACATTTTTTTTGTAAGCAATATTTGCCGGGATTTTCAGCACTGCGGGTAGGAATTAAAAATCATGGTTTTGTAGCGTGATAGACAAAATTGCGATCGGACAAAAATAGTCGACGCTGTAGCGAGTGTGAGCGTTAATTTTTTAATCGATAATGGAAGAGTTGTTTTTATCAACACGGAAAATGGCGGAATTAAAAATCATGGTTTTGTAGCGTGATAGACAAAGTTGCGATCGGTCAAAAATAGTCGATGCTTTAGCGAGTGTGAGCATTAAATTTTTAATGGACAATGGAAGAGTTATTTTTATCTACAGGGAAAATGGTTTTTTATTTTCGGTTCTTTAAAGCTCTTTTCCAGAGAACATTGATTGCACGGAAAATCTCACCGACTCGCATTCATGTTCGATGGCGAGATTATTTTTTTAAATTTTTATTATAAGTAATATTTGCCGGGATTTTCAGCACTGCGGGTAGGAATTAAAAATCAAGGTTTCGTAGCGTGATAGACAAAATTGGGATTAGCCAAAAATAGTCGACGCTTTAGTGAGTGTGAGGGTTGAATTTTTTATTTCAATTCTTCACGGAGAATGATTTTTGTAGTCGGTTCTTAAAAGCACTTTTTCAGAGACCATTGATTTTCTGACTTTGTAAATCTACTGTAAAAAAAAAAATCAGATGTAACGGACTCGAAGTTTACTTGCATAAACTTGTAAATTAAATTTAATGTACAACCACTATGAAAAATTAGTATACTTCTACAGTAAAATTAGACTACATTATTAAAAGTAAAGTATTTATAAATTCTTTAATATACCGCACATTAAATTCCATGCAAATTTTTCATCACAGTGAAAATTCACCGAACTCAACTAAACCGTTTTGCATAAATTGCGTTTCCAAGTAGCTGAGACCTTGCATTCAGGAAGTTCGAACGAAGTAGCTCGTCGCGTCGATTCCGTGCACCGCGAAGCGGAGTTCGGTCGCAGAAGTGCTCGGTGAGCGCGCGATCGGCGAGCGTGCAGTTTAATTTATAATATGAAGATATTCGCAAAAGCATTACGCGACGCGTGCGCATCAGCGATAAATATAACCAGGCGTTTAACGGTTGGTTGATGCCATCGTGGATGATGATCGTCGTCGCAGCTGGATAGAGGAGCATAAACCCGCACAAACAGAGAAGCTCCCGCGAAAGAGTGTCTTGTACATGTCGGTTATCCCGATGGGACGTACGCGCGTTGAACCGTCGAAGATCCCGGCACAGTGATCGGCCACCCGAGATGGATCTGCGGCTCAGTGATTGGCCACTCTTCCGTCCCTTTCCTCGTCGTATCTTCGCGCAGGAAACACGCTACGGAGCGACCGATGACTGGGCGGCCATTTGTCCCCTCATCGGCGAGCCATCGTCGGATTCCCTCTTCTCGCCCCCTCCGACCGTTCCTTTTTTGCAAATTATCTTTATCGCACCCCGGCCTATCCGTAACTCGACGAGCGCGGTTGATCGTCGAGATGCCAGTCTTGCCTTCCAGTGGATCGGCGCACTCTCATCATCGCGGCCAACCGGAGTAATTGCCGGTAACCCCGGTCTACGCCGGTAACTCCGTGTGTCTGCGTGCGCGCGCATGCGCATCGGGCACACGCGGTTCAATCCGATCGGACGTCTACGAAACTCGCGACCGTCGTCGTAAATCAACACGCAAACTTCCCCTCTCCCCTCGCCTTGGTCGAGATACACACACACGGACACGCTTGGTTATGTGTAATATAAAACTGGTATGATCTATTCAGGAAGAGAAGACCGATAGCCCCGAGCTCCGGCCAGCTCGCCGCCTTCTTCATCATCCTCTTCCTCCTCCCCGTCTCTCGCGCGCATTAACTAAAAATGCTTAATTGCAGATCTCGCATAATAATCGCATGAAATTAATCTCGGGGTATTAAAAACCTGTTAGATAAATCCAATGAGCATCCCGGTACCGTAATTCGCGGCTTTCGAAAACTCGTGCTTTTCTCCATAAATCGGTGATCGAGCAATTGGGGAGAGCGGACGAATGCCGGTCAAACGGGGTTTTTTTTTTATATTTCAGTTGCGGAATGAAGTTTCTGTGGAAAATAGTTGACGAATGGTTGAAGGTCTTAGGTCGATGGCCAATTGGTAGTATATTTATGTTCTCATGACAACTTACGCTATGTAATGCTATGTACCAAAAATTGTTCCATCTGGAATATTGTCAATAAATCGACTACTAATACTGTTTGACAAAAATAACGAATCGTCTACCCAACGATTGCAGCAAACAGTTACAAATGACCGTGGAAATCAACGATTGGCGAACCATGACGCTGCCCTATCTTTGAAACCAGCCCGGTTTCAAAGTTGGCAATACTGGCGATTACTGGCCGGTAATTGACTACTCTCAACCCATCAACAATCTATCCCCCAAAGACCTAAAAACGTTAACTATATCCATCAAAAAGCCTTCGAAACAAATAAAAGGTCTCTTACACACTACCCTGAAAATCAACGACTGACAAAAGATAGCGCTGCCCTATCTTTGAAACCAGCCCGGTCGGCATTGCCAACTGGCAGGTAATCACCTGCTCTCCACCCATCAACAAAGTATCCGCGAAAGCCCCAAAAACCCAGAAAAAAAATTATCATCCCCATGGAAAAGCTCTCGAAGCCCATGAAACGTCCCACGCTCCGAATCCACCTAAATAAAAAAAAATCAAAACCCATCTCTCCGTTTCGAAAGTCCGGAATCTTAACCGAGTGTATTCTCGTATTTCGAAGTTGCAGGATTTATCGAAAGCGAGCCGACCGGTGCGGCGAGGCGGAGAGTCCGCTTCGTGAAGCTTGCTCCCCAACACTTGCCCGTCGCCACACAAGCCTAGAACCCAACCGTGTACGTGCACGAACGTCCGTGTCTATCCGATCCTATGTAGAGAGCTCGTATATAGCCGTGGTCGCGGTGGGTGCAGCAGAGCGAGAAATTCCGTGCTGGAGGGCCCCCGAAGCGGCGGAGGGTTCCGGTACCCCGGCCGAGTCACACTACACTATTCAGTTTCCACTCACACACACATCCACCCATACCCATATATCGACACGCATAGCCGCGCATTTACGTGTGGCGGTGGAACACCGGTGAAACAGGTGAGTCCAAACTCGCCGCCGGGGACGTGTGCGCTCGGTTACAGGTATTCTTGTACTCACACGGACGTGCCGAGCCGTACGGTACACACGGAGAACCATGCTGCAACGGAGATTCGTCCACGGCGCTGGTCGGGCTGGTTATACCCGCGTCGAGCAGCCAATCCTCTCGCGAGACCTACATACGCCCTCCTCCACTTCGCCGCGGCAGCCTCGCGGGCTGCAGGAACATCCGCCAGTTCCTCGGCCACCTGAGTTCTGGTACCGTTAAGACCGGCGTCGATTCCACCGGCGATGGAACTCCGACGGAGTTGGACGTAGTCCTCGGGCCGAGTTACACGGCACACATGCAGCACGGTGCACGTAGGTGCGGGGCAACGGATGATGTACACAGATGCAGTCCGGAGAGTGTCGGTGTAGGTGAGGGAGGGAGGAGAGGCTCGAAGGTAGGTAGATAGGTAGGTGGGTTGGTAGGTATCTCGCAGCATCAACGCCAGCTCTTACGCCATTGTTCGTTTTTTTTTTTTTTTGTTGGCTTCCTTTTTTTTTTTTGTCTCTTCGTTTGATATTCATTATTTATCTCCGCTTCGCTGAGCGACTTCGCCGCGGAGCTCCGGGGTTCTGGTATTCGGTTTCGTCCACGGGTTTATGTTCCCGGCGACTTCTTTCGTCATCAACCGGCGCTTCGCGTTGATTCTCGAATACCACTTCGGACGCCCTGATGCGGTATCGTGAAGAAGCTGACGCTTCTTTGCCGCGTTCACGAATGGGCTTCTGGGATGTTGGGTTCTCTCTTTTTTCTTCTTCCTTATTACTTCGATCGTTTTTATTCGGAGGCTGTTTCTTCATGACGACGGACGGGGCTCAGATTAGGTGGATTAGCGTATCCTCTACGGTATCTTGTAGAGGAGGCTTCACGGGTGTTACGCGTACGGGATAACGCGGGGATTTACTGTTGTATTGGTACTTAAGACACCCACACTTGGGCCGCGGATTCAAATGACCCCTCGGCACTGGAGATCGGCAGGGGAGAGCGCGGCAAACGGACAATCTTTTCCAATTTTCCGCGGAATTTAAGGAAAGTATAATCTTGAAGGGAAGGTCCGATTTGCCCCCCCCCCCCCAACATCTGTGTACTATATTCTTCTGGAACCAAAGCCGATTTTTTCAGCACTATTTATTCAAAGAAATAGTCTTCAACTGGTCCAGAATCACACATAAATACATGTATAAATGGTGTACTTGTACATGTTCATTTTTTAGACGTATCAATGGTAAAATAACAAAATACCACAATAAGTTTAATAAACTAAGGAAAAAAATTATTTAATTGATCCGTTCGAATATAGTGAAAACCTTGGGCTGAAGGACTCCGGTCGATGGCCCATTGGCAATGTCAATGAAAGCGACTTAACTACTACATGGAGTATCGGAGATTGTATGGACTAATTGACATTGTCAATAAATACACTTGTACTGCTACTACTATTCTTCAACTTTCTTTAACATTCGTTAACATCCTTCAACGTTCTTTGACTTTTTTAACGTTCTTTAACACACTTTAATATTTTGTTACCATACAAAAATGAATATTGCCATCACATCCGAGATATCGGCGGGTCCGCGTCTTATTGTACTGCGAAGGCTTCGTTGCCACGTACTTCGGTATGGCAAAAATTCACGCGAACAGTAAAAAGTGACTTTTTATTATTCAGCGTAGGTAAAAATGTTAATTTCTCCAATCATCCAGATCGGAGTGGAAAAATATTATATCGGTCGATCGCGATGGCCCGTTTTTCCCGTCGATCGCTCCAGCCACAAAAACGAAACTTTCCACATCATTGACCACGGCTATTTTCTAATATCGAAGTCGGATTGATCGCTGAAACAGGATCGAGACACAAACGAGAAACAAACTTCAACGAAGCGGTTTGATGATTTAGCGCTTGGAGCCCGACAAAAATACCCCCTCACGATAGATAAGAAAAGATTTCTACGCTTTCTCGCGTGCTACTTGAGTACAGGTACTCTCTATAAATATATTGAAAGAACAGATTTTTCTTTTATTTATATTTTATAATCAGGATAAAAATTTTTAAAAAATCGTTAATTGATGTTCTCCGTCTTTACCAGGACTTCGTACTTCATGTCGTTGTACCCGGACGGTTCCGTGCTCTTCCGCGCTCTTCCTTCGCTACGCTCACCTTCGTTCGCGGTGACTCAATGAGACGGGTGCAAGACTCGTCCGTGATTTCCACGAGCCACCGAACGGACTTTATAATGAGAGCGACAGCGTGGTTCTCCCAACTACATTCATACATACATACATAGACCAGAGGTTGACAAATACACTGAGTACTTGAAGTACGTGTTGATGTATCAAGTACATACTGAGTCAGTGTCCAATATTCAAAACTTCGGCCATTTAGGTCTGCCTAAAAAACGACCCCGACTTCAGTACTTCAAGTACTTGATCCTTTAATGCGTACTTCATGTAGGGTGAAAGTGGGGAATATGGCCCGGTCCGTATATCATTGATTTACGTGTTAATCGAGGTGGGCCATATTCACCCCTTTTACCCTACTTAGGATATTTGCCCCACTCTGCTATAGACATATAGACGGATAGATAGGTAATTTTTATTGGGCACCGGGATAAATTCCCTGCGTACTATGCAATAGAAAAAAAAAGTACCTCTGTATAGTAACGGGGCACTCTTACCCTCAGATAGAGTCCCGCCCTTGGCCGCGAGATGGCGAGTCACCGGCGCGCTTCGCGCAAGCGAAGTACTTAGCCTATCGTCCGATACTGAACCACCTTCCATTTAGATTATATACCCGAGGCCTTGCCCAAGTGGTATGAGACTCTTGGTTAGTTTTAAGACGTAAGTTCTCTGCCGACTGTGTCGACATTGATACACTCTACGAGGCTCTCTCGCAAGAAGTGAGTCTCGAAATAGTGAGGATAACGCTATTTTCGAGACATCCATCCGCTGAGGAAGAATAGGATTCGTTCTCGAGGGTCGAGTTGATCTCTGCTTCCCAAATTGCAAGACTGAAGAAATCCACAACTCTCCTTCTACTTACCTTCACGTCACACTTGAAAGCGCTGTCGACGTGCACCTTGCACCTCGACAACATCAGTGAATTCCCTTCTTGCACACAATATCCAGTCGGTCCAGTACTGAAATCTTATAACTGCCAATTGGAATAAGATCTAACAAATTGTGTGTTCGACGATTCGTTGGCTCGAAATATCAAATATATACATATACATATAGGGTAGAGGGAGGCAAAATGGGGCAACGGGACAAAACGTCATTTTCTAATAATTTTTGGATGCCCGAATTCGCCCTATCGGATACATCAGGCTTTTCTGC
>JAPYZC010001310.1:0-25549 GCA_030522665.1 Ichneumoninae sp. A BG-2022a | reverse complement strand
AAAAAAACGAAGAGAACGACAAAAAAAGAATCAGCCTGCGCAGCGCGGGCCTTTGTACTCTCTGCAACGTCCTTGCGAGTTCGCTGACCCCGGCATCTCTCGCACGAATCTTTCGCTTCCGATTGGCTCGTCAGCCCCCTCCCGGTCGCTTCTCGGAAATTACGAAAATTGAGCTGTTATGCGCATTTGACATACTTCACGGCGCACAGCTACGGACCCATTCGCTTTGCAATTTCTAACATCTTTTTTTTTTAAGATTTTTAATCTTTAGTTCATTTATTTTTATCATTTTTAATGCATGCTTTGATAAATCCGATGAATTTATCATCGATTCTAATTATACGCTGACGAATTGACCGCACTGTGACTATATATATATATATATTTTTTTTTCGCCAACGGGCGAGAGGGCTGGAGTCCGACGAGTCTATTCCTAAATCCGTGACGCACGAAGTTCCGAGAGTTTCCGCGTGTCTCGTCCGTTCCTCGTGCAATGTATCGCATATAACATCGATACGGTTTTTTTTTTTTTTTTTTTTTTTCGGACCCTCCGCGAGACGAGAGGAATCATCGTGAAAAACCGGGTCGCCAGTTACGAGAATCTTTCGTAAAAATAGGAGAGACGGTAACCCGGTTGGTGAGCTTCGCCCGCGAGAGATTTAGCGGGAACATTCGCGGCGAGGCATTCCTGTTTATTTTTCGACACGTACACAGGCCAGTCATCCGGAGCAGTCTGGTGGAGAGCCACACGCTGCCGCACACGCTCGATAGTGTACGTACAACAGTGTACACTATGCAACAGTCGTATTTCGGCGGAGCCGCCCGCGAAAACACTTTGCACGTGGCGAACCTTTGGCCGTCGAGCGCGCCGAGGTCGCATGACTCTCTGATAACAACAGGCTTTAATACTGTACAGTGTACCGACACGATCGCACCGCGGTCCTCGCGCCACTCTCGCTTCTATCGTTTTGTCCTTGGATAACAATTTTTTTTTCTTCTTTTTTTACGATGACAATCCTATAAGCCCGATAGCGCGGTCATTGAACTTCATACAAGGATGCACTTCGCAACCAAAAAGATATCAAATCATTGACACGAAAAAGTAAGACGCTCTACTCAAATTTTTGTCTATAGTTTTTATTTGTTTAATTCATTTTATTTATGGGATTTTTTATGCGATCCTCGGAAGACTCGCACTGAGAAAAAATTACATAGTTAAAGCAACAATACTGACTTTATACAATAAAAAATCGTTCCCGAGGGGAACGTCTACATTTTATAGTTACGACTATGACAAAAAATCATGGTTGCAACTATAATTATAATTTAACCAATTGAATATATACCATCAGAAACTATCTATATAAACGTTCCGCCTGGAAACTATTATACTATCCTTTTTCTCAGTGCGTTCGGTATTTTCTGTTTTTTTTTTTTTCTTTTACTCCGAAAAGATGCTGCATCTATGCGAGATTGTTATCCGGTCCGATTATGGAAAACCTAGTCTGCTATGTTCACAATTGCATAATTTTGTCTTCCGTTAGTTTGTTTTCAAGCGATTCAAGACACCTGGTTTTTCCAACCGGCGAATAAAATCATTCCGATTAAACGGCGGTCATTCGCCCCGAAATTCCTCATGCATACGTGAGAATATGCATGTTACTATGATACGCAAAAAAAAAAAGAAAATGTACGCTAGAGTAGCGGGTGTCAGCGAAACGGTTACGCAATGCGTGACGGAAAAGCGATAAGAGGTCGGATAGGGGAAGCCGAAGCGAAGTCTGCCATCCGTGCCCGGAGCATACGTAAGCAAAGAAACTTCGACACACGCGCACCCACACGCACCCACAAACACACACACACCTACGGAAAGAGCGCACGGGTTAGCGGGCTAAAACGTTGGCCTTGAGATACGAATAGATATCCGCGAAGAGTGCACTGCTCCGTTGCGCAACCTCGAGTTTTTTTTCGAATTCACGTATTTAACAACACGCTAAACTCGTTCTCACAAATATATACATACGTATCACTCACACAGCCACATGCAAAGTGGCTTCGCAGCATCCCGTTAGACGCAAAAATAGTCACGATAAAGAACTTGCAATCGAATTTTCCAACTTCGATTGTTCCCCGCAGATAAACGGAGTAGAATCGTAGTTTGTTTTTGTGGAGATGATATTATCAGTGAGAATTCGAGCCTCGCTCTCGGGGCTCTCGGCGTCCTTATCGGCGGACCGGCGAGCCTATCGATAAAACTACTCGTGTAGTAGAGATAAAGAAGATCCAAAATATTTGACGACACGTGCTAATACTATATAGTTGTTACAAAAAAAAAGCAAAAAAAAAAAAAATCGTACAAATTTAGTATACTATATCATAGTAATAGTTATCGCTTATCGCGAGTATTATCAGCTCTCATTTATGACCCGCAGCCTCGACGTCTTCTTCGCTTTATTCATCCTCGTTCCCGTGTCCGGTGGGGAGAGCGAGGAGCATATTAGATCAAGTTGGGCTCGTGTACGAAAATCATCCTTGTGCGATACACTATATATACTTGTATATATAGTGCCGTAGTATTATAATACGCCTACGAACGCACACGCGCGAGGGAGCTCGTTCGCGGCTCTCAGCGACGGTCGTTGGCCCCTGCACGCGGCGAAAATCCACCGAATGTGGCTCGCATATGTTGGCGCACTCGTCTCGTACGCGGGCGCAGAACCGACGCACACAGCCCTTCCTCCGTCCTGCCTCTCGTTACACGTACGTTCTCACGTATGCAAACACACACGAGCCGGGCGAAAGAGTTTGCGTTCATCCGTCCGCGAATACCAACCGGCAGGGTTTTTTTTCTTCTCATTTTTTTTAATCCTTATTTCTCTTCTCCGCGCTCGAACGAACCCCCGGAAGGTCGAGTTCGTAGCTCTCTAGTCTTTTAAACACCTGCAGTGGCACCGTGACGTCGAGCCTTCCTTGCTCTCGGAATCTTAATTTCATCGGAATATTCTCGCGGGATAATAAACGAAACGAATGACTACTGGCCACAGTCGTAAATCCGAATGTGGCTCCCACGTGCACTCGTGTGTGTTTTTTTTTCCTCTTCTTTCCGTCCCCCCTCGGTTCTCACACGAAATAGCTGAGCTCATTATCCATTCACGCATCCATATACATCACGTAAGACTTCCCATGAGGTTAAATAGCCCGTTTCTCGTTACTTCGGTTCGGCGAGAGACACGAGCCGAAAAAGGGTCCCTCGGTGACTATGGGGGAGCCGGCTCTCTTTTTCTGATGGTCATTACTCGATTTCAACTCGTTCGGAACTTTTCTTTTTTTTTTTTTTTTTTCTTTCTTCCTCGTATTATATATGGCTTTGTGCTGCGGTCACGGCGATAGACTTCATGATATACTCGCTGTCGGGACTAGTCCATCCGGAGTTATCAAGGCAGTAGGTAACTCGATACATTTCCGAGAGGGCGGAGAGATAGAGAGGTAGCTTCCTGAAGACAGGTGCTCCTTCGAACCACCTGGCCTTCGTCCTATCTCTTACTCTATCCCCCCCTCCGCTCCCCCCTATTTCTCTGACGACTTTTCTCTATCTTACTTGGAGTTTCTCACACTTTACTTCCTCATTCTGACGATATCGCGTTCCCGAGATCGACGCCCCCCTGCTACTTTCCTCGTTGTTGAGCGGCATCGGATAAACCGCCACGTGCACTCCACTCAATTATTTCCTACGAGGATCTCCGACAGTCCGTCTTATCCCCGACTTGAGCCGGATGATTGCTTTAATTCATTGAAATGAAAAAATAATTATCGGGTTTTGAGTCTCAAACTATGTCTGCTGGACTTTTACTGTATGGAACGTTTTTTTTGTACCGAAGAAAGTCTTATCTATCACTTCCGACGCGGATCTCCGACATGCACTGTTAAAAAATTTGCATGAAATTTAATGCACTGGTACTGGAAGTTTTTATGCATACACTGGGGTATTCAATTTCACATACAATTGTGACGAATAGTATATTAAATACTTTATTGACTCAATAAGTTACTTTAATTTTACTGTAAATTTAATATTATAAAAAATAATAAACATTAATTTTTCGTCACAATTGCACATTAAATTTACTGTACCAGTTTTTGCATAAAAACTTCCAGCCCGGTGCATTAAATTCGCAATTTTTTTTAACAGTGCATCTTCGGCCGGTTGATTGTTTGAATACGATTGCAATTAAAAAGAACAGTCACGATTTTTAAAAGTCTCTAGCCATGCCAGTACACTTCTACATCGTGGAATTTTTTTTCTTACCGAGGAAACGTTCGCTTCTTATCGTTCACCGTACAATGCACCGTGTCTCGTTTCTTACCATTATTTTTTGCCCAACGAATCGCCATCCCAATCGCCGTGCCTCGTCGCAACGAACTGCTCCTTTCCTTTTTTTTCTGTACGCCGTTTCCTTTTCGCTTCATTCTTTATGTACGCTATGATGCCGAGACGAGAAAGCCCTCGAGTACCTGCGTGTCTTACCGCGATGTGTCCCCGCGATACACATCGTGTCGCGAGGCTTAGGGTCGCGAACGGTCGTCACTGGATACGCGCTCGCGTAGCCGCCCCCGCGACTCGAGTTGTATTCCACACACCAATACTGCCGTGCGGGCGCGTCGCGCGCGGCCTTAAGGGGAAGTGAAATATCGCGGTCGGTAATGAAAACTGCAATGAACTTTTCTCAAAGGTGTTCATTTTTTTTTTAGCAAAAAGCAAATTAGCGCTGGACGCGTATTTTTCTCTCCAAAAATTGGCACCATTGATTAAAGTTAATTTGAAAATTTCAACTTTCTCTCTCGCACGCAGAGCTGTTCCACTTCTCTTTAAGGCCAGGTGAAACAGACTCAGTCGGTAACAAAAACTGTAATGAATGGCATTCGGAGATGGTAGAAATTTCGCGGAAAAGGAACGTATTAGTGGATGTAGAATTCAATAGCGCGTACGACGATACTTTGCTTTTACCCCAAATGTCAACCACTTTTAGATAGATAGATGGATTTGTTTATTCCGTGTTCCGAGGCAAAAGCTACAACGGTGCACAATTTTACAAAACAACAAAAAAATAGAATACAACAAATCTAAACAAATGCGTTAAATTGAAAATAACATAAAAATATGAGAAAAAGAAAATATAAATATACAAAATAGAATACAAATGCATACCAGCGTAGAGTAAAATTACATACAGGTAAAATGAAGAGAAACAGAAGCACTTGTACATGGCATTGATTCGAAAAATGCAGCAACCTCTCTTGCACTCATATGTCACGTGTTACAGGTTTCACCTGGCCTTAAGGTGGTCCTTGCGAATGGTGTTCACTTCGGTTAAGTTTCAGAGAAATGAGAGGGAATTGCAAACACTTCTCGATGGTACAAAAATCTGAAAAAAATCAGGCGTATTAAAGACCTCTCGTAGTGCGTTCCTCCGGTTCCTTCTTAACGCCACGCAGCCTTATCCAGCTCACAACCCGCGCTGTTTCGCATCGACTCAACCGAGGCTGTCGAGCCGGGACTCCTGCGAGCTTGTTCGCGATCCCCGTCATTACCGACCACCGACGTCGCGAATAAAAATACAGCAATGGGCATCTAGCACGTGCGATGTGTAAAAAAACTCGCATGCGATATTTCCGATAAAAATATATAGATATGTACAGACACATATAAATATATATCGTGACACCGACTTTCTCGAATGAGCCGACGACACTATGATGTATACTGTACGGCGTACGTTCGTGAAGCATAAATTATGAGATCGAGGCGGAAGATGGCCTACATAACCGGCGGCTTGCGAGAAAGGGCAGAGTCGTCGTTCGAGCTGCCCGGCGCTCAGCTAGCGTTCTTTATACCGCCCTCGCTCACCGGTTCGTTCCTTCGCCCGCTCGATCCTCCGCGCACATAAATGTATACGTGTTTGTGTGTGTAACTCTATAAAAAAAGGGTTCGACGCTCGTCCACTTCCTTCGGTCGCCAAAAACCCAGCGGAGCCGCCCGAACCGAAAGAAGATGAAAAAAAAACATAGAGTCGTGAGAAAACGAAATTGAGCGGGTTTTGGATAATAAATCGCGCATCTCGCCGCGCGGTTCATTTGTTTGGAAATTTTCTCCCGAGTAAAACCGATTGCGCGCTTGAGGGAGTTCGGGGAACCCTTTGAGCGGCAGCAGAAGCGACGAAGCGAGCTGCATCGTCGTTGCGATACCAGCGCGCTATCGAATCTTATCGACTCGGCGCATCGCCCGGTTACCTGACACATGCATATACTGCTATACGTTTTCGAACTATCGTTTGCTGTGTCGAAACATCTTCGGGGAAATTGTTTAGCAATTTAACCCTTGAAGCACGCATATTTTTTTTACTAATATGAAGTGTAAAATACATCGGTTGGTTATTAATGCATTTTTTCTGAATTGAAAGAAGTGTATCACCTGCGATACACCGTGCTTCGAAGGGTCAAAACCTGCCGGACGGTCCAAAAGAGGCCAGCTCTCATGGATTCTCGTAAGGGCTGAAAGGGTGTCAAGGGTGCATTCTAAAACGTACTCTCGTACACTGGAGTATCGTTCCTTCCCCATCTGAAGCAGTGGGGCGAATAAAGACGGAACGATACTCCAGAGTACGAGAGTACCCTAGTTGGAGCGCCACACGGGGCCAGTACTGGCACAGCGTCGGCCAGTGTTCGGCCAGAGTCGGCTAGCACCGGTTCTCTGTGTCGTTCCTACCAAGGTATGTTTTAGAATGCAGCCATGGTTGACGGATTTCTCAATGCCAACTCGTCACTCCCGTACGCGCCACGTAACGAAGCGATAGCCGCAATCCATACAAAACTGGCTCATAAGAAATTGCACACTTTCGAGAGAATCGAGCAAACGTTAATGTTTTTTTTTCCACTCGTTTATTGTTTCAGGCGTCACATTCAAAGCTCACAGACTCATACTCGCAGCATGCAGCAAGCACTTTCAGGAGCTTTTCGAGGGCATGCCACCCCTACCCGCGGGCCTCATCGTCATTCTGGACGGCACGAGCGCCCACAACATGGCGTCCCTCCTCGAATTCATGTACCGCGGCGAGGTTCACGTCTCCCAAGAGTCACTCAGCTCTTTCCTGAAAGCCGCTGAATGCCTTCAAGTACGTACCATCCCGTTTTCTTATGTCTCACATTCCACAAAAGGAGGATTCATTTTATTCCTCGCGTCTTCCGTTCTCTGCAACCCTTTGACATTAGGGGAGACCGGGGCAAAATGGCACGGCGGGGCAAAACGGGACGGTGAGGGCACAACTCCATTGTCCAATAATTTTTGGAAGACCCATTTTGTCCTAACGATACATCCGGATTGTCAAACCCGTTTTGCCCCACGGACTACCATCGCTACCATCCAGAAGTCATTGGAAAATTGCGTTTTGTCTCATTATCCCGTTCTGCTCCGCTGTGCCATTTTGCCCCGTTTTCCCCTATACTCGCGACAATGTCGCTGGTGATTGTCCGCATAAGCGCTGTAGTGCAGAGCTGGGCAAATACACTGAGTACGATGTACTTATGAAGTACCAAGCATTTGAAGTACCGAGAACTGGATAGTGTTTGAGTATTGATGCATTGAGTACTGGCAGAACTGAACTACTGAAGTTATGAGTACTGAATAATGATTCAGTATTTGATACTTAAATACTTAGTGCAAGTACTTAGTGTATTTGTCCAGCTCTGTTATAGACATGTAAGACGCTGTACTGCTTGTCATATAATTGGTACTATAATTTCATTCCTCTCTTCTCCTTTTGTTTCGTTCGCTTGTCAAACGAAAAAAAAACAGGTGAAGGGTCTGTCGATAGAGCACGAGAAGCTCGCGGTCGCTCACAGACACGCAGCGGAGAACAATAACTCCTCGACGGACTCGGGGACCGGCAATGCCGAGGTACTGGAGGCCGAAGTGGCCGAGCGAGTCATGAAGAGAGAACCAACCCCAGCCCCATCACCGGCGCCAACTTACGCGGTACCCAATGTCTACAGTTCAGCTCATTACTACGAGAGCCCTCAGAAAAGGACGAGGTTAATGAGGTGATATATTGTCATTTATATTTCTTTTTTACATTCGCAACAACGACCGGCTCGCGCTAATCGGGGTTTCGAAGGCCCGATGATAAATGAATGAAATACCCAAGGAACATGATCGTTATTGACCCGTCGACAGGTCACCGAACGAAATGGACGCCCTCGGCAGAGTGAGCGTTCTCAGGGACGGTGCAGCCTTTCGACCGGCATCCGCGCCGCATCCTCTGCTCTTGGAGAATCACCTGTACCAGCCGTTCACCCACCCATCAGAGAATCCGACCCATCCGCACACGGCGCCTCACACCCCGACGGAACTCGAACGGGAACTGGAACGCGACAGATCCGAGGAAAGAGGAAACGGCGAGCACAAGGAAAGCGTGGCGGAAGGTAAGAACAATTCGACACAAAGTGCAATAAATCCACAGTGTAATTTTCACGTACTCAACTATTTATTGAGACCTGAGCTGAGAAAAGTACCAAAAAATACTTCACTTTTTAAAACGGAAGTGACGTGCACTCGAAAAAATACTTAGACGTGGTACTTGGAATCGTAACAAAGTACTTGTGTACTTCAAGTCTCTTTATTTATTTATTTTCTTTCAATCGCTACAGCTGTGTGTCATTTTTAGATATATCGATCGGTGTCGATAATTATCTGCTTAAAAAACGAAAATGTTACTTCAGATACTTCAAATTTGCACGAATCGCGATATCTTCTTTTTTAATAGTTTTTCACTCGTTACTGATAGTTGAGAGGAAGTGTTTTCGGTATCGGAGGGTAAAAATAATAGTTACGATTTTTTATGTTGCAGATCTTCGAATAAAACAGGAACCAGTGACCCTTACGGATCGTGAGAGGGCGGAGAAATTGGCGGAGAGACTGTCGGGCGAGGTTTACACGGGTGGACGAGGTTTCGAGCCCTCCAATTACGGTATAACCGGCGATCACAAGCCGAACGTAGCGCAATACGGACAGGGCATTGTGCCGCTCGCCCATCCGCCGACCCCCGATCTCAGTCCAGCACCCACAACCCCGGCAAGGTGGAATTCAAAAATCAACAAGGCCGGCACTGTCAGCACACCGGACGGTGAGTCTTCGTGTTTTGTAAATTACTTCGATCCTCCGATCACAAATCGCCGAGCGCACTGGATAGCTTTGCTGGCCGTTCTCGTCCACCTGCCGTACACTCATCTCGGTGTAACGAACCGAGTCTAAGGCAAAAAGAACCGTTTCCACGATGATCTTGCATCTCTCAGATGCGACTCGATTATTTCGTTACGGAAAACAAAAAAAAAAGATAAAATTCCTACGCCAACGAAAGACGAGAAGACCGCGGCTAAACTTTTATCAAAAATCTACTTGAATTATTTCCCTCGAGCTCAAGAAGTTAGAAAAAAATAAAGCAAGCTTTCATACGAAGCGTCTTAAAACACGCAAATATATGAAAATTTATGGAGTGTAACTCGAACGTTGCATAACATAAGGTCTATCTAATCTAGTTGTGCAAATATAACAGCCGGAATGCTGATATATCGTCAAATGCTTCAATTCGAATATCGAAACGGGTTAATTGACGATTGGTTCCAGCTAGCCTCTCGGCGTCGTGCGCGCAGAGTTATGGATCGAACGTTGGGTGGCCGGATAGATCGAGAACGGTCGCTAGTTCTCGACGCCCGAGTTTGCCGAAAGAGATAGTCCAGAAGGGAGCCGTGTGAGCCGCGAGAGCGCAAGACTATCGCACGCGAGCTCCAGGGTCGTCCGACGTTGCGGACCTCCGTGCCGATGGTGCGCGGAGGTGACAGGGGAGGGAACGGCCGCGGGAGCGCGATTGACACAGTGACTCACGAGTTCGCGAGCAGGTTCGTTGAACCTGCCTGCGATCGCACGCGTGCTCTTTTAGATTACGTGCGACAAAGATGTGCAATGGCGGCAGATTGCGATCTGCAAAATACATTCGAGAAAATGTTCAGAGAAAAAATGCAGTAATTAAAAAAACTATTATTGTTGGGCGATTAGAATAATGTTCTCATAAAAATTCATACTACAGAAATTACGCGGCATTATGTTCCAATGCCAGTTTTTATCAGGGTTTTATTTCATTAATTCATTTTTTTCAAGAAATTTTTTTTGTCATCGTTAAAAGACGTAACTCCCAGTAGAACGCTTTCTTGCGAGACGACAGTTCTGGTACTCGTAGAATAATTATCGCGGGACATTGTAGAATCGTGACAGCCGAACCGACGACGTTTGGGAATCTCATCTTGTGAAACTATTTACGAACAGCTCTCGTCCGGGTGCCCAAACACATCCAGAGTCGGCGAGCCAGAAGCGTGAAAAGCCCCGCGGATGTTACCAAATGCACCGCGTGACTCTCGTGCTTGCATCATCGGGGGCGCTGCACGTGGAGCCCGGCCGGTGTTGCAACGATGTGTTCTTCACCGGCTCGTCGAGCTATCTCGAGATTGTATGGAACCCAGGCCCGAGCTATGCTGGCCCGAGGGAACGAGACAGTAGTCCAAATGTACCTGCGAGAAATTCGACGATTTCGGATAAGCCCCGGACGACCGTGAGCCCAATCCGTCCCTGGGAATCTTCATAATAATAAAGTTCATGCCAATTGGATACTCACGAATACTCACAAATACTCACACGAACACTCGCACAAACATTCACAGATACTCACACAGATCCTCACAGATACTTACAGGTTCTTACAGATTCTCACAGATTCTCACAGGTACTTACAGACACGTATAGATACTTACAGATACTTAAATACTCGCAAATATTTACAGATTCTCACAGATACTCGCAGATACTCGCAGATACTCAAAGATTCTCACAGATACTTAAAGATTCTAATAGACTCACAGATACTCATACAAATATTACGATGGGGCGAAGCGCGCGAGCCAACATAACCGCTTGTTACCTAATGACGATAGGGTGAAAGTGATCAATGTTGCCCATGTACAATTGATGTACAATTGATTTGCCTGATAATGGGGGTGGCCGTATTCACCCTTTTACCACCATTGCTTGGAGGCATCGTCTTCCCCGCCTTCTTTAGACTCTCACAACTTCGTTGACTACTGCGTCACGCATTATCCTCCCATATAGCAAAACATCTCGTCGAGCAATTTAATTCGTGCCATCTGCCGTGTCTAAATCTGGTTCCCTTGTTTCCCTCGATCGAGGCCGAGCGGCCTATTCTGCCGTCCGTCCCGCGTTCGGGCCTACGATCCAAAACATCTTTCATGGTTTTCGTTGATAGAAGTGCGTCAAGATTGGCAGGTGCGTCTCTAGCGAAAACAGAAAAAGCTTGTCTTCCACCCCTTCGCCACTAGGAGCGGCACTCGATATCGTCCGTGTATCGACGGGGATATCCGTAACCGGTGGTTATTCCCGATCGAGTCACTTCGAGGCTTCCTCGCGATAACGATGTATCCGACAGAGTTGTAATTTACCTTAGACCAATGGCGGCTCGCGCCAGCCCTAATGCCTTCGAGACTCTCGAAATAGACGTTACAGTGTATTTCGCGCGGCAGGTAATAATGGATCGTTACACAGTAAAAGTGCCTCGAGCATTTTCGGCATCCCCGCGAAATTGCGGTCATTCAATCACGGAGGCAATATCTCCGCCCATCAGACGCATTTCTTCCGAAAACGAACTTTTCGACTGGGCAACAGGAGTAAATTATTTGAATGCTGATTTCTACATTTTTTTCACATGTTGTCTATCATTAGACGAATGCAAATTTCAGCACGGGGAAGGCGAGCCATAATGTTGACCGGAGGCGGTCTGTGCCAGGGACCGAAAACCATCTCGCTAATCTGAGAACATCTTTGAGAATCTTGTCGAAGCTCTCTCTCTCTCTCGTTCTAACTTCTAACGGTGAATTTCTTCGCGCTCTTCGCCGTTTTTAGCGCGGATAAGCGGTTCACGAAAAGGTGCGAGATATACCTGAAATTTATTTCCACCGTGTTCGAGCCGACTCGACTATCACGGCGCATCGGCGATGGAATTTTTTTTTTCCCTCTTTCTTCGTAAATTAGCGTGACCCCGTATTCGTGACCTCGTGCGAAACGCAATACAATATATAACGTCGGTACGTTTCAAACGTGAAATGTATATACACGATTTTTTTTTCGTGTATATACTTTGGTCCGCGGAGCTCCGCTAAATATTGACCACGTCCGCTCTAACGGTGATTCGTAGTCTAACGACGTTGCCGAGAGCCGAGCCGTGCGAGCCCGGGGAACTGGAGAATCTAGGCGGTTCGTAATCCGTTCGCCATAGCGTCCTGTCGGCCTCCTTTCTAACGGTACATAATTCGACTGTTCTAACGATCCGACTGCAAACAGGGGGAACGTCGTCGTCGGCGCACGGAGCGTAACGTCCGAAACAAAAAAAAAAGAAGCAACAAAAAATGTATATTACGTACATCCTACGTGATTTTGATAAACATCAGTCAACCAACTTGAATATACCCCTTTGGTCCGTGTTTGATGAACTTTTGATTACCGATGATAAATTATTCTCGCTTCTATGCGCCCGCTATACTTTTTTCGCGATGTTCTATTGTACGGTGAATTTCGACGAGACCTCTTTTAATTTATAATTAAATTCGTGGATGAATAATTGAAGAGATTTGCTCGGGGCATGCGAAGCCTCGATCCGCATACACGCTGCGATATCGCTCGCTCGCTCGCTCGCCCTCGACCTTACATTATTTATAACCGGACGAGTGCCACGTGCATCGACGATTTACTGCACGAGCGATAATTCCCGGGTCATCGTCAGCGGGAAACGAACTTCAGTTTTTTTTATGAAAATTTTGTGGATGCACGAGCACCCCACCGATGAGCGGCAACGCCCTTCCACGCGTTTGCCGATACTTTGCGGGCTCGAGGCACAACTTTCCAGACAGAACTCTACCAGTGGGCACTCGCGAGTTAGAAATAATTTTATACACTGTCCAGGGCTCTCGACGTCGGAGGTCTTTTTTTCGTGTAACTCCCGCTCAGGGGGAAAGTGCAGTGGACAGAAGGGAGTCGCAGTTCCGATATTTTTTTTTGTCCCGTTGAGGGAAGGTGAAATTCCTGTTATTCTTATGTTTGAAACTCTTACGGGTTTTTTTGTTTGCGGATATTATGGGCATAAAATTGCAGGGCAAAAGAGTTCGTTTGGGGTATAACGGGCGGTTCGACGATCGGCAACACGCACAGCTTCGGCGAGCGAATCCCGGACGCTCCTTGCAGAGTCGTCGGATATAGTGACAAATATAAATAACGTCGACCAACGTGCACTGAGAGAAGGATTTAATAAAAACTTCCGGTCATCTAACAAAAATTACCATAGCACATTGTGGTAGGGCACCAGGTTGCCACCTATGAAAGTCTCGGATTTTCCAAGAATTTTTTCCATAATATCTACGAACCATTCTTATAAATCCTCAAGTATTTGTCGTATAGATGCAAGTTGTATAGAGTAAAAGTGGTGAATATGCCCCACCTCAATTAACACGTAAATCAATGATATATGGACCGGGCCATATTCCCCACTTTTACCCTAAATAAATTTCTGAAGCGATATAGTTATATTTACTAGATCCTTCTCTCACTGTGCAGTCAATGATTGCTCTCGATCGCACTTACACTCCGTGCGCTGGTAAAAATATTTTTGGGTGGTAATGCCTGCATAATTTACAATACACACATGGAAATGACGGAAAGCTAGCTGAAGCTATTATTAATAAATTTCACGGACGAATGAACGATAAATTAATTTGAAAAATATTTTCCGGAACGGATGCAATGAATTTCGGGATCTCTTCCAAGGAGGACGCACCGTTTACCCAGTGACCGGAGTATCAATGTCCTCGTTTCCCCAACCGCTAGGAATCTCGTTTGATCTTTTATTTTCGACTTCTTATTTAAATATTTTTTTCTTATTCATTTAATTTTATTTCATCGCGAAACACGTTATTCCTCGGAGTAACGGTACGAGATAATCGCGAGGTCCCGCGAGATCTTTCCGCATTGAGAAACCGGCCCGGGCCTAACCGGGTTTGCTCGATAGATTCTTAGAATCCATTAGAGTACGTTTTTAGCCTTGCCATTCTCTCTCGAGGCTTATGGAGAGGGACGTTAGCGAAGAACCCGGCGCTTGCTCGCTGGCCATGGACAGGCGCACACAACCTTCCAGCAGCGCGCTCGAACCGAGCAGCAATCCAAATGGTCAAAGTTCTCGAAACTCAGTTGCTCAATGCATCGGGAATGTGAGGCTATAACCAATTCTCCTATTGCACAGACGTTAGGCATTTTTAAAAAAAGGACGTCGACGTTATGATGTATGTAAGCCGCCTTGCCGCCTCTCTCACGTTTCGTTGCGTTGACCACTCGCCGATCGCGGCCTCTGTTAACTATTTTATCCTTGGTGACCGCCTCTACCAATTCAGCTCGATATTCTACGATGTATATAGATATGTATATGTATTTTTTTAAGATGACGAACATGCATTTTATAGACCTTGTGTTTTTTTTATATTCTATCTTTGTATAATTAATCATAGAGCACACCCAGAAAAATAATTTATTTGACGGCCACCGTTTATTTGGTTCAAGTAAAATAAACAGTGGCCGTCAAACAAATTATTTTTCTGGGTGCAGAAGATGGGAAATTGTCGTAACTTTTCATACCGAGTATTAAGAAACGGACCGGAAAATTCCGGACCATTTAACATGTACAAAAGCATTCTCCTGGCCTTGAGGTTACGTAGTTTTTTTTTCTCGCTATATAGTTACATAGTTTTTGAGGTGCGCGCGGACATATCTCCTTCTAGCGTAGCGTATCGACGCCGATAAGGTCGGCGGTCGAGGGCACAACACGTACGTAAAAATGCATGCATGTGTTCCCCACGCACGCACCGACGGAGAGGCAAAGACACACGACGCGACATGTGGGAGATCTAACGCCACGAGAATTCTATAGTCTAGCGCGGAATGAGATGCCGACTGTTCGGCGGTCCCTGTTTGCCCGTACACGACGGCAACGCTATCTGGGTCATGGTCAGAGAGAGACCGACTCACTCTGAAAAACCGATCGACGATAGTGTTGGGACACCGCGTGCATCCCGTGGAAGCGTCGGCGGCAAGTGTCTCTCCAGCGAAGCCGCGAGACCGTGCAGAGATATTTTTACACAGACCGTACTTGCCGCGGTGCTGTGACCCGCGATCGAATTTACATCTTTTTTGTTTTTTAGAATCATTTTTTAATAAAAGTCTCAATAAAATTAAATAGCATTTTTTATAAATGTTGATTGCATGGAAAAATGATTTATTTATATGTTATAGTTATAGTGCACGTATCGAGGCGTGTGAAATTTGAGAGTCTATCATCGAACATTTCGATGAAGTAATCACTGTTGAATGTCAGGCAATTTAGCACGCGCGCACATTGGGGAACTTCATTGTATACTTTTCATCTTCATCGATTATATGCCTTTCCAAATAAGGAACTAAAATGTACCCTGGGCTTTAACGATTCTGTATATTTCATTCAAAAATATGATCACCGAACATTAACGAAGAGAAACCTTCAATTATCTGAGCCCAGTTATCGCGCCGCGTCAGCCGCAGTTCTATTCATCCGAGCGTGGTCCACACGCCGCGCATTGCTTACGCGCCTACATCCTTAAATGTAGAAAAAATAATTTTATATTTGATTTCCATCAAAGATGATGATTCATATGACTTGTCTAGCCTAACCACTAAAAATACCTCTTAAAAAAGATGTATTGTATAAATACATAAAAAAAACAATATGCGAAATGATTATTATTCCGAACGATATGTCGAAACGTCACGTACCCGTGTATCCGTCAATTCATGTTAAAGTCCCGAAACATACTGACTGCCAAATGTACGATCGCTGCGAAGTCGATCGTTTGTTCGTCCGTCAAATGTCCTGCAGCCCGAGCGGTTCTTCATGACCGCTTACCGAACATTACCATCTATCCTATACCGCGTATGATATTCGTTACAATATATCAAAGCTCAATATACCAAATACCCTAAGTACTTGAAGTACATATTGCAGTAGCAAGTACTTGAAGTACTGAGCTCTGGGTAGTTCTTGACTACTTGCGTATTGAATATTGGCAGAACTGAATTGCTGAAATTCTGAGAACCAGGCGCTGACTCAGTGCTTGAGACTTCAATACGTACTTCAAGTACTTAGTGAACTTGCTCAGCTCTGCATTATACATATATATATATGTATATTTATTTATAGAATACGTCGATAGTGTGTCGATAAAACAATGCAGTTTGGTACTAAAGTCCTGAATATCCATAAATTTTCCGTAAATTCCGGGAGTCTCGTGAGCTGTTGCATAAAAACGCAGTCCTCGCGAGTCAATCCCGCGAGTAGTTAAGCCATGGTTTATTCAGACGAGCGGGTCCAGTAGTGATATACCTTGCTCGTCGGCCCTTCCTTCCGTTCGGCTCCCTCGGATCCTCGGATTCAAGCCGGAGTCCCCCGCATCGAGAGTTGTCGGTGGCTGCATAGGCTGCGTCGAAAAGTCGGGCCGAGGGACGGACACACAGGGTTGCGAGCGCGTGGGTACGCGAGGAGAGGAAAACGAGAGTATGTCGTACAGTGAGAGAGCGAGAAAACGGGAGATGGGCACGGTAGGGATCTCTCTTCGCCTTGTGCGCTGCGTATTGATCGAGGCAAGGGGGCGGTGTACAGTATGCGGTGGGCCTCGGCAGTAACCCGAATTAGACTCGGCGCACCAACGTCCGTGCGAGCCCGGCTCGACTAGCCATCGCGGCACCGAATTTCATGCCTCCGTAGCCAAATGTAATTCCACGCGAAGTCGAAGTACTCTTGACCGTTGGCTCTTGGATGCAAGAGGGAGGAACGAATGTAAACGCCGACTATGATTAAACCCTCCGGAGATTTTCCGCTGCGAAATTCACTCGACGTTAATCCTCGCAGCGGAGACTGCATGGAAAGGGGTTTAAGGCGGGGCCCATCGATTGCGTGCCAAAGTAAGGTGTTTTATTTTGGTTCTTGTTAAGAAAAAAAATGTATAAAAAAATCGCCGATCGTTCGTAACGATTTTTTGTATATGTGGAAAAATTGTCCGGTACTAATGTAAAAAATTGTAAGAGGGGTTCCATCTTTCACTATCTTTGGCTGTATTTTTTTTTGTTAGGAAAGATCGAACTCATATGATTTATTAAATATTTGTGTCTGGGTTTTCTTTTACATGATGAGGATATTGTTGTGAGGGAAGAATCGATTGTGGGGGATATTCAATCAAATTTCCTTATGGCCGAGAGAAAATAAATAGAATGGGTGTTTTTTTGCGTGAAATCGATGGAGCTATTTCTGAAGTCGACGAAGACTTCGAGGTCCGAAAATCCATTAGATTCCAAATCCATTTAACTGTAACTTTGTCACTATCGACACCGTGGCGCTGTGCTCTATTTCCCCTATGCTGTTTGTTAATCAGACGGAAAAAGGATTAGCTGAAAGTCGAATGTTAGGCTCGAAAATCTAGTTAGTCTTAACTTTGTTTTACCGGGCGACGGTGTTCTGGACATCCGCGGGCCGCGTTCCATATGCTTTTAGTTTACGAGACTGGGAATGGATTAAACTCGCTGCAGATTTGTCTCCCTCGAAAATCCATTTAACTCTCGCACTCATGGCGTCGGATGGGGTTTTAGACATCCCATAGTTAAATTTTTCTCTTTTCCCGATACCGTCCGAGCCCGCCGGACTGGCCGGAGCTCAAAACTCACGGCACATTCTCGAGTAACGAAAATCCATTTAACCGTAATCCTCCGAGCGTCCGATGTTCGACACCCCTACGTCGTGCTTTCCGCGTGTGCTTTCCCGTGCTCGGTTCATCGGCCCAAAGGATCAGCAAACTCGACTGCAGTGACTTTAATTATCACCGACAACCGTGATGGTCGTTGGACTCCCGAATAAAAAAAAAAAATTTCTTTCCAGCCGAATTACAAAAAACTTACACAGCAGAAAAGATTATAACGTTTCTAACAAAAATGTCTTGTCCGCGAGAAATCACAATTTTTTTTTTCCTGGGAAATTCACAATTTTTTTTTTTTCATCAGACCGTTTTTGTGATTAATAGGAAATAGTTAAATAAATATTTTTAAAAAGTTGGCCTATCTTCCTACATATTGCCTGTGATAAAAAAATATTTGATAAAATATTGTATTTGATAAAAAACCAACTTCACACCGTGTATGAAGTTGGTTTGTCTCCGGTCTTGCCGTCCCAGCCGTGGGTCTGCTCGCTCCCTGCCGCCACTCCTGCCGGCGGCCTCGGCCGTTAGTTGCCCAAGGGATCCTTGAGCATCCCGGAAATCGACGGAATTCTCGCGTTCCGTCGAACCCTTCCTCTTGCCCAAGTTTCTCGCCTCTTTCTCCGCTACAATCTTTATCCAACACGCCTCGAGCCGCTCGTCGTCGTGCACGTACCGTGTCTTCCACTTCGGGGCGCCTTCTTCCACGTTTCCACCGAAAAACTTTGTCCCAACGAAATTTATCCTCGAATTGTCGCAACTTTGCCGTATACGTTCAAACTCGCGTTCGTGACGCCTCTCGCTGTACGCAAGTTTGCGTGGGTCGCTGCTCGAAATTCTCAAGCATTTGCATATTTAAACGCATAGGTCCATGTACATACATATATATATACATAAAATACGTATATATAAAATAGTATGCGCATTTGTGTATGGCCCTGAGCTCGCGCTCGTGTAATTTTTTTCACTTTATTCCGCGTCACGCAATATGGTCCACTCTATGCGCTATACGTGGACTATCGTGCTACCGGTGCCGAAAAAACTTTGTGAAACCGTCTGTTTGTTCTATCGCACACGGACGCATCTGGCGAACCGTCACAATTGCGCACGATACGATCGTGAATCGCATGCAATCCCGTATTCGGGTCACGTTATTATTTATGATAAGGCCCTGCGGCGGTATACGCCAGTCTCGCGGGGACAGAGCCCGCGCCCACTCGCATGTAACTTATAGAGAGCGAATAAAAATGTCTTCTGCAGACGCAAGGAGAAAACCTCTCGCTAATCTATGCGTGAAAAAAGGACCATGCTCGAAAGAAATGTGGTGAAGACATTTTTAAGAATAAAAATGGACAAAAATATTCTACCGAGTAATAAAAATAGTCTCTAAATTTGAAAACGCTGTTCGCGTTATTGCCCGTAACTTTGTATCTATTTTTACATATCTATGTATTGTGTTGACATTTTCTAGGCATAAATGTAAATTTTTTAAATAGAAATGTGCGCGTCTTGGAAGTTATTTTTAGCGACTTTCCGCACGAGGAGAAAATAAATATGAGGCATATATATGGAAAACATACATGCCGCGTTTATCAGTAATAACATATTTTCGTGAAATTTTATTTTATTTTTTGGATAGTATAAAGACACTGGATTTAGTATACTTTGATTATATTTCATTTTCGTGATGGGTTTTTTTTTTCCTTGTGTCAATCATATTCAATTTGTATAACACAACATTATTCGCCCTCGGAACTGACGGCCCTGCGTTACACTCCGAAACTATCATTATCAGTAAACCCATGTTTCGACCGCATAGCGTGTGCCGCTCGCCGTTACTACGCGACTGCGGCGAAAGCAAAGTGGTGCCGTATAGTGGATTAGGACTTATACATATTTCAAAACCGACAGCCGCGCACTTTAATGATCCTCGATAGACCGTCCTCCGTGACACCGGTATCGATCGCGGCTCATCCTCGAACGTGTCATTTTCCGCCCTCCCAACGCAACGAGGGTACGCGTAATTCGTAACCATGCCGTACTCTCGGAATTCAGCAGTGCCGAATTTTTTTTCTCGCGGTACATTTCAGCTGTAGCAAGCTTAAATAATAATAATAATAAATAATAAAACGACACAACCAAGGTACGCGTTAATTCGTACTACCGTACTCTCGGAATTTCGCAGCGCCGAATTTTTTTCCTCGCGGGGTACATTTCGGCTGTAGCAAGCTTAAATAATAATAATAATAAATAATAAAACGACACAACAAAGGTACGCGTTAATTCGTTCTGCCGTGCTCTCGGAACTCAGTAGCGCCGAATTTTTTTCCTTGCGGTACATGTCGGGTGTAGCAAGCTTAAATAATAATAATAATAAATAATAAAACGACACAACCAAGGGCTGTAGCAAGCTTAAATAATAATAATAATAAATAATAAAACGACACAACAAAGGTACGCGTTAATTCGTTCTGCCGTGCTCTCGGAATTCAGTAGCGTCGAATTTTTTTCCTTGCGGTACATGTCGGGTGTAGCAGGCTTAAAAAAAAAATGATAATAAAACGGCGCAACGAACGTACGTGTAATACGTACTGCCGAACTCTCGGAATTCGGCAGCGCCGAATTTTGTTCCTCGCCGTACATTTCGGCTTTAGCAGGCTTAAAAAAAATTAGTAACAATAAAACGGCGCAACGAAGGCACGCGTAATTCGTACTGCCGTACTCTCGGAATTCGGTGGCGCCGAATTTTTTTCCTCGCGGTACATTTCGACCGTAGAAGCCTTAAAAAAAGAATAATAATAAGAACGACAAGGGAAAAGGGTTACGAATAGCCCAGAGCTCGCGTACCTACTCCCTACCTCGAATGCGTTTCCTTTTCCTTTCTTCCCCGCGAGGACAAAAGGAAGTAAGGTGGCGGGTTGTCCTACATACCGTGCACGCGCAGAGTACGTTCCGAATGGCGTTGGAGTATCTATCTCCCGGTTATCGTGTACGAGGCTACGTGCGTGAGAGAAGGAAGTTAAAGGCGAGTGGGTCGGAGCGTGAATTTCATAGGGCCCGGCGCGAGTGTGTCGGTGAAAATAACGCACTCCCAATCGGCGTTACGCACACCGGTCTCTCACACGATTGCGTCACCGACGCACATGCGTGCGTTTCCACGGCCGGTGTGTGTGTACGCCGTTTACACACGGACTCGCGCACACGCGTCGCGTTGCGTGCGGGTATGGCATTGCCGGAGCTTCTGGACGCTCTCGTAGGGCGACGCCACGTATTTCCCGGTTCTCTCAGAAGCGGGCAGCTCACGCACGAATCAATACCGCGCGTAAAGTGCGTATGCGCGCGCGGTTTTTCGCGCTCTCCGCGAGTGCGCGTGCACGTGTCACGGCGGAGCCAAAGAGCGAAAGAGCGAGACGGCAGACCCGGAGAGATCTGGCTGCCGCGAACACGTACACTTTGCTGTACGTGTGTGTGCGTAGAGTCAACGCTACGCGAATGGCTATCGTGGCGACGAAGGCCTCCGCGACTCGGTGCGATAGCCTAATTTTTTTCTTTTTTTTTACCGTCGTTCTTTCCGAGCTATTAGACTCCGGCTCAGATAATAACACACGACGAAATATGGGGTTGATTTCAGTTTGGCGATAGGGGAGTCGGATAGTCGGATTAATGACATCGACGTCTCGACGAAAAATGAAGACCAGAAATAATGGGTGTCAACCCTTCCGGATAAATTGAATTGCGACTGTTGGGGATTGAGTTTTCAATTCGCCGCCGTGAAACGGCAAGCGATACACAACTGATGGAACAGTTTCCAACTTTTTTGGTCTATCTTTTAACAAACTAACAATAGGTAATTCATTCCAGTGGCAGAATTTGCTTATCGACGAGGCAATTCGGCACTACGTCCCAACATCCTCGAACTCGAATAGGATAATAAAAATATCATCTCTAGTCGAGGGTTGTCGAGTTTTTTATTTCGAGATGGTCGGAAAAGTCCGAAACCGCGAATGACAATGCCATGGTAATGTTCGAGGATAAAGGTTGTGGAAAGTTGTCCGTTGTGCAGGTTATGGTTTTCTCGGTCGTTCTCTCCGGCGAGGGGAACGGGTCCTCGACGGGGTGACTACCGTTTCCCATGCAGCTGAGGAGATCCTCGCGACGGGGAAAAAGAATCGGGTGTAAGGGCCGCAAACGGCGAGGGAGAGGTGTGAGGTGGAGAGTGGAAATGAGGGCCAAGCCTTCCTCGATTTCGGTGGGGTTGCGAACCGCCCGCATTGATTTTCCTCCCGGTTCCCTTACTCACTTTCTTCCTCCCCCTCGCGCCCCCCGTACCTCCTTTTTTTCGCCCGACTCTTTTTTCTCGGCTCTCCTGCCTTGTTCATGGATTATGTTTCCTCCCCCCTTCCCGTCGTCCTTTTCCCTCCCTTCCAACCCGGTCTAACTCACTTTCTTACTCTACTTGTCTGAGTTCCGCGTTGTCTTGGACCCGGCACATCCTCTACCCGGAGAGCCCGCCCAACGACCAATTTGGCGCCACCGGGCGAAATGGGTCAAGGCCTGACGAGAAACCGAGTCTCACTTCTCTTCTCCTTATCCTTCCTTCTCCTCCGGCCGCTTCCTCTTCTTATACCACTCGCACTTCTTATACCCAGCCACTCATGCACATACACGCGTATTCCGTTCCCACTCCACCCAGAAGCTGTAGCAGTGTCGAAGCAGTAAGAAAGCCCTCTTTCCCCGGTCGTAAGAACGAATTTACGGCAACGGGACTCGTCCAAAACAGGATTGTATTACCCCAAATTCATACATCGGGAGTTATCCACATTTTCCCAACCATAACTCTATCTTGTCACTGTTCTCCCGAACAAAAAGACCCGATTGGCCTTCTCGTCGAGGATCCGAAATTATCGTGCCAGTACTCCGTCCCATTCCCGCGGGACTGAGGCATCCGCATTGGATCTCCGAGGCGGGTGTTCCTGCCTGTTGGGAAAAAAAAAACGTTGACCGAGGCCTCTTCGTACGCGGTCCTCGGATCGGTCCCACTCACAATTACTTTGGCCAGCGATCGTTTGACGCGAGGAACTCTCCCGCGGGCTGCAGCTGCGAGTATTACGTTCCTCACGTGCAGTCGACATGATCGTTGTTCCTTGACGAGAGATGCCACTTCTCGAGTGGGGTAATGTACAGCATGCGGGTTGCGGTAGGGCCGTATCGCGGTTTCGTAATGGCTCTCCGGGCGTACGCGCACGAAAATTGTACGGGGCGTGGAGTGAGGAGAGCCCGAGAAGGAAAAAAGGGTCGGATCCGACTGTGGGCTCTTGGAAACGGAGGGCGGGGATGGATCAAGATACGCACACAGCGACGCGGGCCTTGGTCTGCCTCGTTCTCCGACCTGCCGGTCGGCACGGGCTGCGTTTCGTAACTTCAACCTTCGCATTTCCCGGCGTCGCTCGTCGCACACTCGAACGAGGCCTACCTCTACCGCTTCCCGGAGTCCCTCGCATCGGCGTTTCCTCCGGCTCTCCTCTCACCGCTCCCGGCCTCCGACGAGATCCTCCGACGAATCTACCGGAGCCGCGGACTCTCGCGGCCCTACGGCTTTGACACGCACGATACGCGTCACACGCTATCGCGATACACACGCGTCGGGGTTCTTGTAACACACGAATATTTATCGCCGTCGTGTGTTTAAATTCGAAGGTCGATTCGAATCATCGCCGTTGCATGACGTTTTCCTACCAATTAGTCGGTCGAGTGTGTGGCTTTTTTTTTCTTCTTTTTTTGGAAGCGGGAGGGGGGGTGTGGAGGGGGAAGTCTTTCGAGGCCTTCGCACGCACGATGCGTCGTTCGCCGCGACGAATGTCGAAGACGGCTGCACGAAGCCGAGATCGCGGATTTCTCGTAACTTCTTTTTTTTTGGCTGTTCCACGTGTCTTCCGAATCACAGCTGGAAGCCATTCGTCCGACACCTGGGGCATTAGTACCGACGAGCAGCGCGCGTTTTTACGGTTTCCGGATCTGCGGATGCCTCCGGGACAGAGCGGAGAATATTCTCTTCGGTGAAACTTCGAGGATTCGATAATTTTCCGTCCGCGAGGTGGAAACCTACGGCGGGCGGGATGGACTTGCGGGCTTTCGTGGAGGACGATGTCTTTCGTTGGGGCTGCGCGCATGCGCGAGAGAACAGTCGCACGAGGGAAAGTGTAATCATTATTATTGCTCGAGACCACGGCCCGTTCTCCACTCGCCCGTGGTCCTAAATGAGAAATTAAATTTTCAACTTTTCGCAGCCTCAAACGTACCACGACTCTCGGGGCGGGTCGATAAGTAACACCCAAAAAAAGCATTCCTAAAAAAAACGAAACAAAAAATGTAACGAAAGTAAAGTTTCGAAAAAAAACCTCTTCATTGTCGCTCGATGCACGTCGACGAGCTGAATTTTACGCTAATGAGCAATTAAAACACGGTTTTCTTTGATAATAATCTTCAGAGCTTTTCGGGCGTCGGGAACCTTTAAGGGCGCAACAGCGATAGCTTTTTCGTTGCACACACCGACCTGCCAACCCTCATCCCACCCCGGTCTCGTTGTCGCGATGGTTAAGCACTCTTCTCTTGGATCCATCCTCTCTGTGTCGCATCGTCGTCGTCGTCGTCGTCGTCAGCGCAACCGCCTCTACACTCTTCCCTCTTGTTTTGTCTCTCTTGTTTTTTTTCTTTCTACCACTCTTTTCGTTTTTTAAGCGCACGTCTTCGAGCGCACGAAGAAGTGTGGTTCCGCCTTTGTTCATATAGCGCGTCCACATCGGCCGACCGCGGGCCGGTCCTTTGTGAATTTCATAGTCAGCTGCACGAGAAGCGGGCTGCGCTGAGCGTGTGCGTTTTTCGTGCCCGTGTGTGGCCCCGTCCGTGATCGTGTGTGGATCGCGAGAGCCGGAGAGCGCGCACGGCAGCACGAGCATCGCCACGGCCCCATTACGTTTTTCTAGGATGGTCGATGACGGCCTCTATTTTTAGGCGGTATCTACCGAAAAGACTGTGGGGCTTTCGGCATCGTCTATACTTACGCGAAACGTTGCACACATGTTATTCCCCCGCTCGATGATGCCGCCTCTTCCTCCGCCGATCTTCCCAATAAGCTGTGCGCCTCTCGCCTCATAGAAAGAGCATCGTGCGAGGAGCTCGCACGTTCGTACGTCGCGAATCGTAAACGGGATGTATGCGGCACTCCCGAAAGACTCAAAATTCCTCACTGACACTCTTCGGAATCAAAAATGGTTGTCATCGTTTCTTACGCAGAATAAAATAGAGCATTATTTAGACGAAAAAAATGACTCAGATAAAATACATGGAAATAAGTGGTATGGAATATTTTTTTATTAACCGGTGACTCCTTGCAATAATTATGAGATCTCTGCGACAGCATGGAATGTGTAAAATTGACTTATAATTTTTTCGTTGCAAGTTTGTCTAAATGTAAGTTTGCTAGAAAAAAGGAATAATGCCTCAAAATTGCTCACAGACACTCTTCGGACTCACAAATGGTTGTCATCGTTTCTTACGCAGAATAAAATAGAGCATTATTTAGACGAAAAAATGACTCAGATAAAATACATGGAAATAAGTG
>JAPYZC010001309.1:0-21212 GCA_030522665.1 Ichneumoninae sp. A BG-2022a | reverse complement strand
ATTGGTTAACAAATTACCCGGCAACAAAACTTTTTTTTTAATGAAAATGATTCGTTTATTTTTCTGAATACGAATGAATTTTTTCAGATTTTTAAGTAATCGATTTTTTTTTTTTTATAGAACAAAAATCAACGATTCCTTAAAAATTCCTAACCTCGTCAACTAACATCGAGTTGAATCAGAAAAATAAAAATTTTCTTCTAGATACTACCTAGGATGAGCAAAATACAATAATGAATATGAAGGCTTAATTTCCTGTCTATTTTTGGAAAAAAATGTTTAGTTCTATTAATAGTTAGTTGTTACATCGACACGAATCTTTGAAATTTTCAAAATTCCCGCTTTGAAAGAATTCGTCAGTTGTACAGTATGGTCGACCGGCAGATGACAATTGGTATCGCAGAGCGTTGTCGGTTTTCACTAGATCTTTACGAGAATTCGTTCGAGCTACTTCTTTCAATTACAGTTTTCTCAAAATATATGCGGTGAATTGCCAATTTTTTATTTTATTTTTTTGGAAATCGATAAATAGAAAGTTACATTGTGAACACTTTTTTCCGAACCATCTTCTTCTATTCATGTCCAGAACTTACAGAATGTCTGTCGATGACTCACTTTTCCATAAGCGCTTGTACTAAAAACCCGATTTTTTAACATCGAATATCTCGAAAAATATGCGGTCAATTTAGTTATAATTTTTCGTAGATATTAAGAACATATCGTTCTTCAACATACATTAATTGCAGAACCTTATCTTCCAAAGTCGTATTCGCTGAAGCCTCCTTAACAGTCGAATGGTAACACTTAATCGGTTCTAATGTTAAGACATACCGCTTGACAGTCGTAGAGGACTAAAAGCTTGTCATGCCTGCAATTCTGAACCTAACTTTCCAACGATTCCACATTTTTTTCTTTTGCCTCGTTCCACGAACGGCCATTTTTCATCGCAGTTGCGTCAGAGCTCTCGGAGCTTCCATCCCGGGTCCAAAGAGGAAAAAAACCGTTTTGACGAAAAAAAAATCAAAGAAAACAAAACTGTTGCTAGTTCTACGGGAGTAGAAAAACGAGTGATGTTCGATACCGAACGTCCGACACTAACCCGCTCCGATGTTGTTTCCTCGGATAAGTGGGCTTTCCCGAATGGTTGATTCACCGTGTCTCTCTCTTCCGGTTCGTCCGGGGAAACTCAAACGCCCCATATGGATAGCGAACGGATAGTGTGTACCCATCGAATCGGGACGATCCGACCCCACCCGCGCCCCCGACACAAATCGGCAAATGTAACGCGCAAATGGCGCGTCAGCGTGTAACCGTTTGCTATCCGGTACAGTGCGCGACGACGAGTGGCGGAAAGGTTTTCGGGATATAATAGCATTACAGACGACTGGACCGGAGTGCCTCGCGGGCCGGAGATGAACGCGCACACACGGCGGGTGCCTCGGCCCGCGATATTCCCGACAACCAATCGATCGACATAGAATATATCCCGGACCAGTTGGAACAATGATTTTCAATTATCGGTTCATCGCCGAGCGTGCATTCCGTGAGCCGACAAAGTGAGGAACGCGCCGGCCGGAGAGAGATCGGGGTCTCGTTCCCGTTCGTGTAACCTGTCATCGCGGATCATGAGTTGTTATCGTTGCGGGATGGGACGTCGTTGCCAAAATTCGAGCGGTCTATATGTATATCGCCGTCATGGACTCTCGGCGCGTATGTGTGAGGACATCGGGATCAAATACCCCGAAGCTTAATCGGCAACGGGGAAGAGACGGGTCAGTGAATACCATCCCACGTTTCTCTGCGCAGGCGTCATGGCGATGAGGAGCGAACGTATCCCTAACATTTTTAGATTCCGGGGTGGTTCTGTGACGACTGCATTACTTTGGGATTCAGAGCCATGCGGAGGACGTAGAATGTCCTCGATAGAATCAATACACGGAAAAAAAGGATGGTATTTCCTACTATAACGAAAAGTTCCCAGAGGGGACGTCTATATAGATAGTTTCTGATAGTATATACTCAATTGATTAAACTATAATTATAAACTATAAATAACTACAATTTTTGGTCATTGCCGTAACTATAAAATGTAGACGTCCCCCCCTGGGAACTATTTACTATGTACATTTTTCTCAGTGTACCCACATAGCATTTTGCCAACAGTCCCCACCAGCAAATAGGGTAAAAGTGGAGAATATGGCCCGGTCCATATATCATTGGTTTACGTGTTAATGGAGCCATATTCACCATTGTGGGCCACATTCCCACTTTTACCCTAGGCAGCATATCTCTGCACGGGAAGGTGGCAAAATTGCGGCATGTTCGTCCGCATTTACTTACGTTTTTGCCAGCATTGAATGCCGAAAATTCTTGAGACCATATTACCAGCAAGTTGTCAGCAAGGTTTGCTGTGCGTCTTACTACGAAGATTTGTCTGCTTTCACCCAAATTTGACCCGAAATAACAATGACTTAATCACCGACAGCGGTGGATGCGCGGTTGGCGCACGGCTCCGGTGGTCTCCCAAGTCAAGCACATCAGTCGGTCGCGGTCAGTGCTTGGATGGGTGACCGCTTAGCCGTCCGCTAGCTGGCGCATCGACCGGTGCACGGGATTCGCTTTATTCTGAAAGTTTGGTGTTTCTGCACTTTACTCAAGTGCAGAAATACCGGAGGATCAGTAGAATATCGCCAGCTGTACCGACATGGGTTTTCCGCAGTTTACCTGTGTCCTCGGCGAATGCGGTACAGTTAGGGGGAAGTAAGTCGGCTACGGACGCACCAAATTAGAGTAGGTTAGCGAAGTGCGTGTAGGAAAATGTTAGAATAGGTACACGGTTAAGCTAGGGGGGGAGCTAAGGTAAAAACCCTTAAGGGGTTTACCTGGAAAGGAACATTAATAAAAATAATACAAAAATAAACTATGACTTAATTATGGTTATTTTGGGAGAAATTTAAAAAAATAATCGATTTCATACAAAATTTAACTGCTTCCACCGATTCTCACAAAAATGCAATATCAAGGATCGTTAGTGGTAGCCCATTCGTGTATCACATATTAGAAATATATATACGCTTGAATGAACCTGAGCGGTGACACATTTGCCGATAAAATAAAAAATCCAAAAATGCGCATTGATTGTTATGGTGTGGTTTTATGAAATGAAGGCATATTTATGGCAAGGAGACAGCAAAGCTCGGCGGCAAGCAATCGCACTTGTTTGCCGGTGCTACAGTTGGCTATCTGAGTGTCGGTCGACCGATTCGCCGTTGACCGATTTCGGTGAAAAGTCTGCCAGATGGATTGACATTGCAAATAAATGAAAAACGGATATGCGGGGTTTTCTTGTTTTTCGACCCGAATTTCATTAAAGCTTCTCTTCACTTTAGGTGTGGGCATTTAAGAAAATGTGAGCGATTCCATGTATTTTGGTACAGGACAGTGTCGAGCAGTTGAGAAAAAAATCAATTTTTTTTTCAACAAGAAAGAACGTAGGCTGTCGATGGATTATTGATAGGTTTATGAGATAATTCGGATATTCAATGGGCGTAATGGACTGGTGGTGGTTAATGATCGAGTTAGTACCTGTCAGGTTGATCATGAGATGTTAGCGTTCGCTCGGTATCATCGTAACCGCGTTATTACTACCCTGCAGCGAATTTGCGAGGTTGCATGTATACAGATACATATATATGTATGTATGTGTGTGTACGCTTGGCGACTGTCACGAGACGTACTACGTATTACAATGCTTAACGAGATATGTGCAAGCTCATGATCTCTGCAGCAGAACCGTCTGTACTATTCCAAGATAACTAAGTAACCACGTCACGGCAAAATAATGGAGCACCCCGCCCCCCTCCCCTTCCTCTCACCCAACTTGTTTCTCAACGACCGAGAAATTGATTCCGCGAAATGTACAACCGTTATAGAATTCCCATTATCCATACGAGTTCGGCAAATCATGAGAATTATGATTGAAAAAAAAGAATAATGGTTTGCCCTTGGATGACTTTCAGCTTAATATGATCGGCGACTTTTACGTATTTCCTAATTGCTGACTTCGCATAAGTTCGACAACAATAAGAGAAAATTGCAAGTACTTCTTGATGGAGTAAAAATCTGAAAAAAATATGTATATGAAAGGTAAAATTATAAAAAAAATTATGTAAAAAAATGATGTATACTAAAAGTTTTGTTGCCGGGTAATTTGTTAACCAATTACTTTTTTCATGAATTTGTTAACAACATTTTGCAATTATTATTATGCAAAATTAATCTTCTCAGTACCTTTAGTAGACATGAATTTTTTTCAGATTTTTACACCATCAAGAAGTACTTGCAATTGTCTCTTATTGTTGTCGAACTGATGGGAAGTCAGCGCGCAGCGAGACTCCCTCCTTAACCAATAAGTGTCCTCGCACGTGTTCGAACTGTGGTTTTATTACTGCAAAGTTTCGATAGGTGGTATGACTCACCGCCGGTAATCTATTTCCATTCCGTATAAAATGTACGGGTTTGCGGTCGTGGCGTGAACAAGTAAGAAACGCTTGGATATAAGTAGTACTGCAAAGTCCGATCCAAAAAACAGTAAGTCCGATCTTCTTTCAAATAAGTGTACTGTGATTGTGAACAAATTTCCTAACTGATGTCGCATTATTAATCATGATGGATGGGTTCTTTTTTATTAATTGTTTTCGTACCGGTGAATAAAAAAATGACGTGTATATAATCTTAAATTTTTATGTTGTAAATCGAATGTCAATAAAAAATAAAAATATAACGTCTTAACGATAATTTCGTTACAGCGACGTCATGCTGAAATCAATTATTTTAGTCACGCTAGTTGTCTTTGTGGTTACAGATGAGGTAAGTTATTCACTCTCGCTATACCGTCGCTCGTGCCAAAAAGTAACAACTCATTCCATAAAATTTTCAATTTTACTATTTTACTATCCTATTTTTTCAAAGACCAGAATCGGCGGTAACGCCTTCGACTTAACGCAATATCACAATTTGGATGAGATCAACGCGTTTCTGGACGAACTCGCCGAAACGTATCCCGACAAGGTTGAGGTGATCGTCGGTGGCAAAAGTTACGAGAACCGCGATATCAAAGGAGTCAAGTTATCCTTCAAAAAGAACAACCCAGGAATATTCATCGAAGGTGGAATTCACGCTCTGGAATGGATCACACAGGCTACTGTGACTTACTTGCTAAACGAATTACTGACCAGTCAGGATCCCAAAGTCAGGAAACTCGCCGAGAAGAACGATTGGTACATCTTCCCGGTATTCAATCCTGATGGATATGTTTACACCCACACCGCGGTAAGATTCAACGCAGTACACGATTTACCGAGATCCGCTCGGTAATTCGATAAAAAAATGTAATCAATCACTAAAATTGGTTACACTACTATAGTTATTGTATAATGCTCGTTCCGTCAGGATCGTTACTGGCGCAAGACGAGAAAGCCTTACGGGTCGTGCTATGGCACCGACCCCAACCGCAATTGGGGATTCAAATGGATGGGTACGTGCATGCCGACAAAAAAAAAAAGGATTATTAAAATAATTTAGTTTCAATTTAATGATGTTTTGGTTGTGGTGATTTATTGACTAGAGGGTGGGTCGAGTGACGATCCCTGCGATGATACTTATGCCGGAGACGCTCCCTTCTCCGACATCGAGACGAAAAGTCTTTCGGAATACATAACTTCGATTTCCGACAAGATCTACGCTTACATCTCCTTTCACAGCTGTTTCCAGCGTCTCTTCGTGCCTTACGGATACACCAAGGAACATCTCGACAACTACGACGAAGAGGCAAATGACTATTATTTCGTGTCACAATATTGATTTACTATTTAAAGACGAAATGTACGTGTTATTTTCTTTTTCCCATTTTTAGTACGAAATTGGTCAGGTAGCGATCAAAGCCCTCGCAAGAAGATACGGCACCCAATACACTATAGGAAGCGTCGCTGAAATGATTTGTAAGTGGATTGGTAAATCATCTTTATCTTTCTAAACAGGTACACTGGTCTCGATTAATGCCTGGACGATCTGAAAATAGTTATAGAGAACCAGACATTAATGAATAGGCAACTATAGTAATTTACGATGGTAGTTATATACTTATATAATATATATACTATTATATAATATTATATACAATTATAGGCAACTAATAGTCATTTACGATAGTACTGCGATTAAACTTTTTCTGACGAGTGTGACGGACGAGTTTGACATGGAGGCTATGCGCATGGAAAGCGTGCGTAAAACTTCAATTTTCGCACCTAGTGTAATAATAAATTTTTTTATATTCAGACGTGGCTACCGGAAGCTCTACGGACTGGGTGAAGGGTACCTTCCACCTTCCGCTCGTCTATACGTACGAGCTTCGCGACAACGGTACATACGGATTCGATCTTCCGGCTAATCAGATAGTCCCAACAGGCGAGGAAACTTTGGACTCCCTCGTTGCACTTTTTAATGAAGCCGATGTTCGTGGAATACCGGAGAGGAAATGAAAAAGTGAAATTTCATATGTATACATTTCACCTCGATAATAAAAAATCTTTGAATTTATATTTCGAATTTCTAAATATGTGTGGTTTCTTATTTTAATCAATACATTTTGAACGTATTTACACTGGACTTTTTGAAAAAAATGAAACACTTCATGTAGTTCGATACGGCACAGTGTCGTGCAGTTTTTCGGTTACCAAATAACTTAGATATTCAATGGGCGGTAATGTACTGTCAGTGGTTATTGATCGACGAGTACCTCTTACGTTGATCATGACGTGGTGGCACTTGCTCGGTAGCATCGCAACCGAGTTAATACTACGTCGCGTTAATACCTGCAGTGAATTTGCGAGGTTGCATGTAAACTGATAAAAAAATACAGTTTACTCAACTAAGATTCGGGCAGGGACGTTCAACTAAATATTTTGTTGCTGCAGCAAAAAAATTGGTTAGTTCAACAATTTGTTGGGGAATTTCACAAAAATATTTTTGAGTCATTAAAATATTTTGTTCGACCAACTGAATATTTATTGAACGTCCCTGCCCGAATCTTAGTTGATTCAACAGTACTTTTTTATCAGTGTATACACACACATATGTATCGATGTATATATCGGAGCTGGGCAGTACTTGAAATACCGGGCACTCGTTTGGAACTTCATGTACGGAGTTAAAGTGCAAGCAAATACTATGTACAAGTTCTTTTTGAGTACACGTAATTCTCGGTTGAAAATCCCACCTTTTGACCGGAAGTGAATGTAATCTAAGAGAAACGTCACTTCCGGTTTGAAAATTTCATTTTTAGACCGAAAGTGGTGTCATTTAGGGGAATCGTCACATCCGGTTTGAAAGTTATCATCTAGAGCAAACGTTACTTCCGGTATGAAAATCTCATCTTTTAACCGGAAGTAACGGTTTCGTAGATGACATCGCTTCCGACCGAAAAATGAAGTTTGACAGAAATGAGAATTATGATTGAAAAAAAAAAATATTATTTGCCCTTGGACGACTTTCAGCTTAATATTATCGGCGTCTTTTACGTATTTCCTAATTGCTTCTGCGTGACATTTAACCAGTGAGTGTCCTCGCACGTGTTCGAACTGATATTTTTTTTTGCTGCTAACATTCGATAGGTGGTATATGACTCGCTGCCGATACTCTGTTTCCATTTTGTATACAATTTCCGGGTTTGCGGTCGTGTCATGAAAAAATTAAAAAACGCTTGTATATAAGTACCTAAAAGTCCAATGAACAAGAGACAAACGCGCATCGCATCGCTCAAGAGACGCTCGTCGCATCTAGAAAACAGTAAGTCTGTTCCACTTTCAAATGACTGCATTGTGATGTTTGAATTGCGAGAAAATGTCGGAATCGATGGCAGCTTTGCAGTCTCATCATTAATCATGGTGACCAACAGACTGTTTTTTTTATAGATTGTTTTCGTCACTCTGAATAGAAATGTCGTGGGAATAGTTTCATATTTCCACTTTAGTACACTGTAAAAAATGTCTGTTTGAAAATTCATAAATGTATATGAAGTTTTATGCATATAAAGTATATGAAATTTCATTGACACGTATGTAAGAATATTGCGTTACCGGTATATTAAAAACGATATTTTTTGTATAATATTTGTAATAATAACATAATTTTCATATACGGATGTTTTAATTTTCAATGCCATCACTGGTAATTTTAATATACAGGTATTGCATTTAAGACTACCTTATTAAAATTCAAATACAAAAAAAAACAATTCAAAGATTGTATATTTAATAAAACTTTGTATATTAAACGTGTTGTAAATTTCATAACATTTTTTACAGTGTAATCGAATGGTAAAAAAAAATATATATATAACGTCTTAACGATAATTTCGATACAGGAACATCATGCTGAAATCGAATATTTTTTTGATGCTAGTAGTCGTCGCGGTTGCAGGCCAGGTAAGTTATTTATTTTCGCTGTACCGTCACTCGTGTCAAAAAAATAACAACTCGCTCCGTAAAATTCCCAATTTTACCATTTCACTATCCGATTTTTTCAAAGTTCAAAATCTGCGACAACGGCTTCAACTTCTCGCGATATCACAATTTGGATGAGATCAACGCGTTTCTGGACAAACTCGCTGAAACTTATCCCGACAAGGTCCAGGTGATCGTCGGTGGCAAAAGTTATGAGGCACGCGAGATCAGGGGAGTCAAGTTGTCCTTCAAGAAGAACAACCCTGGAATATTCATCGAGGGTGGAATTCACTGTCGCGAATGGATCTCACCGGCTGTTGTGATTTACTTGCTGCACGAATTATTGACCAGCCAGGATCCCGAAGTCAGGCAACTCGCCGAGAATAACGATTGGTACATCTTCCCGGTTTTCAATCCTGATGGTTACGTTTACACCCACACCGTGGTAAGATTCAATGCGGTAAGGTAAACGTACCAATGACCGGACATGTCCCAGTGGCCGGACAAGGCGTGCGTGCAAGGGAGATGGAAATACAATTTTTCATGCATGTCCAGGGACTGGGCCTGCTCCCTTAAGTGTCCGGGCATTGGTACGTTTACCTTACACGATTTATCCGTTCGATAATTCGATTAAATTAATTAAAAATCGCTAAATTGTTGTATTTTTATCGATCCGTCAGAGACGTTTGTGGCGTAAGACAAGAAAACCCTACGGACCTTGTTACGGCGCTGATCTCAACCGCAATTGGGGATACAAATGGATGGGTAAATGCACGCCGATAAAAATTAAATCATTTTTAAATGTGAAATATTAAAATAATTTAGTTTCAATTTAATTAAGTTTTTATTGTGGTTTTGTTTTAAATTGCTTAGAGGCTGGGGCGAGTGCCAATCCCTGCTCTCGAACTTATGCCGGGGACGCTCCCTTCTCCGACATCGAGTCAAAAAGTCTTTCGGAATACATAACTTCGATTTCCGACAAGATCTACGCTTACATCGCCTTTCACAGCTATTCCCAGCGTCTCGGCTTGCCGTACGGATACACGAAGGAACACCTAGACAACTACGATGAAGAGGCAAGTGGTTATTCATCCGTGTCACTATTTTGACTTCCTGTTTAAAGACCAAATGTCCGTGTTATTTAATTATTTATTTATTTACGTTTTTAGTACGAAATTGGTAAGGTAGCGATCGAAGCTCTCGCAAGAAGATACGGCACCCGATACACTATTGGAAGCATCGGTGAAATGATTTGTAAGTTGGATTGGTAAATCATCTTTATCATCCGCACTGAGAAAAAGAATAGTATTTTCTACTATACCAATAGTTCCCAGGGGGAACGTCTACGTAGATAGTTTTTGATAGTATATATTTAATTGGTTAAATTGTAATTATTGTTGGAACCATGATTTTTTGGCACTGTCATAACTATAAAATGTAACCGTTCCCCTGGGAACTATTTTTTATGGTATAAAGTCAGTATTGTTGCTTTAACTATGTTATTTTTTCCCAGTACGGGAAATTTGCGAGCGTTACAGCGGGCCCTGATAATGCTTTAACACGACCCTATCAGGGCCTGATGTAACGCTCGAAAATTTATACTCGGGAATGCCTGGACGATTTGAACATAGGTATAGAGAACCAGAAACTAACGAAAGACTGTGTTCAACAATAACCAAAGCTTCCTCTATGAGGAAGCAACCTATATATAATAGTTTCTGGTTCTCTATAACTATGTTCAGATCGTCCAGGCATTCCCGAGTAGAAATTTTCGAGCGTTACATTGGGCCCTGATAGGGTCCTGATAAGGCCTTATCAGGGCCCGATGTAACGCTCGAAAATTCCTACTCGGGAATGCCTGGACGATCTGAATGTAGTTATAGAGAACCAGAAACTAATGAAAGACTGTGTTCAACAATACGCAACTAATTGAATTAAAAAAAAATATATATATTCAGACGTCGCGGCCGGAGGTTCGATCGACTGGGTGAAGGGAACCTTCCATCTTCCGCTCGTCTATGTCTACGAGTTACGCGACAATGGCACATACCGATTCGATCTTCCGACTGATCAGATCGTCCCAACAGGGGAGGAAACCCTCGACTCCCTCGTTGCACTTTTCAAGGAAGCTGATGTCCGTGGAATACCGACAAGACACTGAAAAGTGTAATTTTATATGTATAAATTTCACCTCGATTATAAAATCTTCGAATTTATAAAGTGCCTTCGTTTTTAATCAATACATTTTTTTCCGAGATATCCGCCGGTAAGTGTATGTAGGCATGGCAAGAATATAAATACCATTAACCATACAACTCCCGACTGGGGTTCGAACGCACCCCACGCGAACGCGAAAAAACGAGCTTTTTGCTGATTTTTTTCCGGTTTTCAGTTTTCGAATGGGTTTTTCATGAACTAAATGTACATAAAATCAGATTTCTCTTCTTTATGAAAAAGAAGAAAACCATGTACGGGAAAGTCTGTTTATCAGCATAGGTCCGGTTTTATGATCAAGAAGCGCGTGGGGTGCATTCGGACCCCAGTCATGCGTTTGAAGGTAAGAAAAATTGTCACAAGCTGCAGGGTTAAACAACAATGACCGTTCAACCTCGATCTGACAATTCGGTCGTGCATCCGTCTACGATAAATCGATCAAACTTTTGGGTTTGGATATATCTCACAAGAACTAGGGTGAATACAGTTTCGACGAATGGAAGCAGAATCGACATTGATATCTCGAGAGCCCCTGGTCGAGAAAATCTCTTCTTTCTCTAGCGTTCTCCGTACTTCCAGCTGGCGATTCTCCGCTTTTCACCTCGCTCGTTTTACCACCCTCGAAATTCAAATGCGAGCCCGTTTCAATGGATATCTCTCTATGGTCAGCTAGTCCCGCGGCGAAGCCGGCATGGAGAGAGCTCGATGACCAGGCGATGTTTGAAAAATACATGAAAACATCGCCCTGGGAAATCAAGCAAAAAATAAAAAATAAAAATAATGGCCCGTACGGTTGAGCGGATGCAGGGAACTCGCAACTATCTCGCTTCATTTTCGCAAGCTCTCCGTATCCCTTTCATTTTCTATCCACCATGTCTTTTTTTATTTCACTTTATTTTTATTTTCTTCTTCCCCCATCATATAATAACTCTGCTGCGGTTTGCATTGTTTCGTTAAAATATATCTGACTTGTATATCATGTTAAAATAAAAAAAGTACGACGAATTATACACTGAAAAAAAAAATTGCTTGCTGGCTGCCAAAGAAAAAAATTGTTATTCCGATTCTACTTTCAATTCTCACAATTCCATATGATATTGAAACAACGACGGTAAGATTGTAAAGGTGACATGTTATCGTTTCAATCCCTTATGGAATCGTTAGAATTAAAAGTAGAATTGAAATAATAATTTTTTTCATTGGCAGCCCGCAATCAAATTTTACTTGAGTCAATGATATTTTTTTTCAGTGTAATAGAAACGAGATCGAAACACACACGATCATACTGGGATCTTGGTGCTCGATTCCTTTGTATTATTGGCCATACCTGGGTCGATAGTCGCAGTATCTGGGCCTTGTAAATATAAAAATTCGATACCCCATTCGGGTCATCAAATATTTTTCAATACCCGGATAGCTCGAGATAGCTAGGCGAGCGCGGGTGCGCGAACTCTTGAGCTTCCGATTGAATCGACCTCTGACCGACGGAATTCAATTACGCAGTACGCAGCGGCTCTGATCCCTCCCTCTCCGTGTTTTAACCATCCCATTCCATACCCGATATCCATGCACTGCGATGCTCTGTCTCTCCTTCTCTTTAACCTCTCACCGCACTCGTTCGATTAACTTCGAACTTTGCCGTCGGCACACTGGATAGCTGTGATCATATCGAGCTGCACGTCCCGCCTGGCCGTCGCGTTAAACCCCGCAGTGGTGGAAAACTAGGGAATCCGTGCGGGCGCGTCCCCGCCAATTTGATCGTTGAAATAAAAAGAAGGGGGCTACTGATTTAGGGGATAATTGGAAATTTGGTCGCCATTGCTGGACGATAATATCATTTTTTTTCGATGCAAAAAAGGGATTTTTTTAAACTTATGCAAGTAAAGTCCCGCTCTCCGTTCCTGTGAAGTGAGCGCAGAAAGGCACCTTCTCGCACTAGTGGGAGAAAATACTGCGCATGCGTAGAAAATAAATTACGCTTTATTTCTCGCACTAGTGCGAGAAAATACTACGCATGCATAGAAACTAAATGCGGTCTTATTTCTCGCACTAGGGCGAGAAAGTGTCTTTCTGCGCACACTTTCCAAAAACGAAGAGAGTGATTTTTGTGAATTGGTTGGAAAAAAAATTATGTGAATGCCATGAGCGTAGTGAACTGCATTCGCCTTCTGCTAGTGTGACATTTTTACACTCGCCAAGAATTCATTTTCCACGGCCTTGCCATATAGCGGTAATTTACGATACTAGTGCGATAAAACCCCTTATAACGAATGTGAATTTGCAGCACGCGTCGAAGGCTAGTGTTACGAAAAAGTTAAGAAACTAGTTAAGAAAAAGTTTTTCGCTCGAAACCAAATTTTACTTCACGAGGTGTGAAAACGGGGTTTTTACGCACACGAAGTATGCGTAAAATGACTATTTTTTTACCGAGTGAAGTAAATAACCATTCAATCGCAGCTGTCGAACCTTGAACAGTCAAGACTCTTTGCGGTAAACAATAATGAGAATCTACTTATAGGGGAGCGCGGGGCAAAATGGCACTCCGGGGCAAAACGGGATAATGAGACAAAACGCACTTCTCCATTAACTTTTGGATGGTGGCGATGGTGGTAGGTGAGGCAAAACGGGTTTGAAAACCCGGATCTATCGTTGGGACAAAATGAGGCATTCAAAAATCATTGGAAAATTGAGTTTTGCTCTCACTATCCCGTTTTGCCCCGCTGTGCCATTTTGCCCTGGTCTCCCCTACACTCCTCTGTCATTGAACCCAACTATATGTATTCATTCGTTTTCCTGGCGACGCGTCCCAGAAACCAAAGTAAAAGTCACTTTCCATATAAATCTCCCTCCGTCTCTCCGATATTCGGATCCGCGGAGATTCTCAAGCTCGGCGCGCGGCCCCACCGTCACTGCGGAAAGGCGGCATGGAAAATTCGGGTCGGTGAAACAGAATATTAAATAAAAATTTTGCCCCGTCGTTCTCGTGCGAGTCCGACGCGCGACCTGTTACGTTTCGGGTCCGTTGGCGCGTCTCACGGTACGAAAACAAAAATTACATTCCGCCGTCGGAATACGACGAGAGAACAAAAAAGGCGAAAAATCGAAAGGTGATCCGCTTGCGAAGTCGTTTCGGGTTCGGATGATAATCGACCATCGTTCATAAATACCAATCGGAAAGGCTGAAATCGACGGGGTACGCTTCCAGGAGTCAATAAGGCCGCTCGCCCTCGTCTCTCCGCTCTTTTCGTTTCTCTCGTCTCCGTAAGCTTCCCGGAAATCGCAGCCGATCTCTGTCATCCCGTCTTCTGTCGAGCCACGGCCTCCCGGAACTCATCTTCCGCCTCGAATTACCGGAGAATCGAGTTCACGATTCCCATCCAATCCATTCTCAATCGGTCGAACTCAATACAGAAGATATAAAACGAGGAGTAACGTAGCAATAATGGAACACCTATTTACTACTTTTCCATCTCTTATCTTCTTCAAGGATGGTCCGGAAATGATATGTCGGGAAGAATTGTATTTGTGGTGATACCGCGCCTTCGGGAAATCCATGCGACTCCCTTTCGCATGAATTCACCTCAAGATCGCTCTCGATCGCTCCGATGGAGGTTCATTTTTTTTTTATTTCGTATTAATTGGTCGAGCACTGATATAGATATGTTAATCTACGTTATGTAAGAGGCATTCTTTATCAACCGGGCCACTTTGTTCGGTCAATCTGTCAGGCGTTTTAAAAAATTTGTCAGTTTGTAGAACTACTTCAGAGCGGATTCTGTGATTTTTTAAGATTTTTAAAGGGCACCATTCAGGATTTAGTTTTTTTTAAATATCAGTATGTCTCAGAAAATATTGGTCGCTCAAGAATTCTTAGGAACATTAACTTTTTAAATTTTCAGCACCTTTTGAATGATTTTAGAGTCATAATTTTTCCGATACAGAAAAGTCCATTATTCGTACAACAAAAATTAAAAGAATTGTTTTGTGCTAAAAACACATATTCGATTCTGATCCCACATTTACAGGATATTTGGCATTGTATGAAGATTCTGAAAAAAAATCCCTCAGTAGGATCTGCGATACTGGCGTAGTAAAAAAATAAACAAATAAAATATATAACTCACAGAGATTCGTATAAAATCGACTATTATTTCGATAGATATAAGGGATTTGCCCGTAGTCGGTAAATTTGACTCGCATTATTGGGAAACTTGTTTTGAAGCAAGTTGTTTTTTTTCAGTATCGGCGTACAATACCAAATACTGTGTAAATTGGGAACACAATCGAAGGTGTGTTTTTAGTAGAAAAAAATTCTCAAAATTTGTTTTGTATTAAAAATGGCCGTTCCTGTATCGGGAATATTATGACTCTAACGTCATTCGAAAATTGCTGAAAAATTAAAAAATTAATGTTCCTAAGAATTGTTCGAACGACCAATATTTTCTGAGATATACTGATATAAGAAAACCTAAATCCTGAAGAGCACTTTAAAATTTTTTAAAAAATCACAGAAGCCCCTATCAAGTAGCACTACAAACCGGCAAATAAAAAAAAAACATCCGAGAGGTTGACCGAAAAAAGTGACCCGGTTGATAAGGAACGCCGCATAAGTATTATATTACAGATATAAAAATTATTATCAAGCCCAATATCAAAATGTCCCAATCCTCATCTCCCAGGATTTTAAATATACCGCAGAAATTTTTCTGTGCTTCGCAAAGTAACAATTTTAATCTACGTTATATAAATATTATATTACAGATATTAAAAATGATTATTAAGTAAAATATCAAGATGACCCAATCCTCATCTCTCCGGTTTTTAAATATACCGTGGCTTAAATTTTCCTGTCCTTCGCAAAGTACGAGGTTAAAACCCCGGAGGGTTCCGCGCTTTTCCACTCGTTCGTGCTGTGCACTGTAGTTTATAGCCCGTTGCGCCGACGGCGAACGTTTCGTAATTAATTACTGGTCCGAGAGCTTCTTTTATCGGCATCCGTTCAGCGAGTGGTTCGTAAAAATCCGCGGCGCTCTCCAACTCCACCTCTCCGCTTCGTCCCTCCGATCCAATTCTTTTATTTCATTTTGTTCGGAAGAGTCCTCGCAACGATTTTCGACCCGGGACAATGCGGATCAGCACCGGCGGCAGCATCGAAAATTGTATTTATTCCGCTCGCATTCGGACTCGATTCCGGTTGACGAAGGAAAAAAGAGAAACCCAAAATTAAACAAAATAAAATCAGAGGAGAAAAAGAAAAATCTTTCGCGAGTAGATTATTATCGCTCGTTAATCTCCACATATATGCCTCACGTGTTACGAAGTAATAACAATTATTTTTCGTTCTACTCACCCGGATGACTCGCATAATTTATCCGCGAGATGGCCAACTTTCTATAACGTTAATAAAACGAATGGTTTATCGCCGACGAGTCTTAAATCACGTGAGAGTCTCATTCGCCTCCGTCTTTCGTTTTCCTCGTTTCGCTGAACACTATGTGTTTCCGTGTGTGTGTGTGTGTGTGTGTATGTGCGGTACGCCGAGCCTTTATTCAGCGCACACACGGTCGGGCGAATCTCTCGAGCGACGTTCTCCATCGTCATTAATTTTTTAACGTGCGTGCCGCGAGAATCTCCCATCCAGCACGTTACCCTCGATTATTCATATATGTTTGACGTCTGAGTGCTTTATTTAGCGACTATCGGCTGCGATATTAATGCTACGTTGGCTTGGCCACCGAAGCGTATGCGCCGGTGAGACTACCTTGCTTACATCGGAGCAACAAGCTTGATTACTCGATAGAACATCGTGCACCGTAAAGTCGTGGGATTAAAATTGAAAATGTAATTTTTTTATAATCTTTTATTTTTTTAATAAATATATTTATCTGTTACAGGCTCGAATATCAAGACCCCGGTGGCGATACTGAATTGTCTGTACGCCAGACAACTCTGCTTCGAAGATGCATCCTGCAGCGCCATCCTGCAAATTATACCGCGCGTCTGCGGCCCGGAATTGGGTGAGTTATGCATTTTTAACAGATGTTTTTTCTTGATCCGGGAAATTTAACTGCTATTTCACTTCAGTCGGCGATCAGACTACACCCAGAAAAATAATTTATTTGGCGGCCACCGTTTATTTGGTTAAAGTAAAATATTTATTTGATTTAAGTAACTATTTACGTAATTTAAATAAATATTTATTTCATTTAAGTAACTATTTACTTAATTTTAATACATATTTAAATCAAATAAATAATTTTAATAATTTTATTTTAATCAAATAAATATTTTGCTTAAACCAAATAAACGGTGGCGGTCAAATAATTTTTTTTCTGGGTGTATTCCCAGTCTGTAGTTCTGTATATTCACTTTATATAGTCATGTCACGTCGAACGTTATTTTCGTCGTACGATTTCATTCTGTTTTAAAACTCGGACGGGAGGACAAAAGCTAGTCGACTGAGAGAAGTTCTCATAAAAAAAAGTTCGCAATCCACTTCTCGGAATTCTGCAGGTTTTAATGATTGAGTGTATTAATAAATTTAGTTACGAAACTTTGCGGCCCACACGAATCTCTACCCAAAGTCCTCGGTGACTTTTCGCCGCAAACCGGGAGTCTCTCGTTTATACTTTTCTGTGCACTCCAGTTAACATTTTTTTTTTTTTCATTTAAAATCCTCTTTATTTTTTCTCTTTCGATACCAGTCTCGCCGAAATAGACTGAATTCACTGGCAAATTTCACTCGACTCTGCAATGGGCTCGGTGCCTGTCACACGGCGTTACGTAAATATAGGCGAAACTAAATTACGTTGCCCCGTTTTTGTTGTCGTTGCATGTCTGACTATTAACTACGGATTCGTCTATTTCCACTTGCGCTCGGCCGACCCACACGCTGACCTCGGCTACTTGAGAATATTTATAGTTAAACGCTTGAGGATTGTCAAGACACAAAAAATAGTAGTGGTACAAGAGAGTTATTGCCAAAGTTAATATTTACAGTAATATCTTCTTATACTTAATTTTATACCTCACGCTAATTTTACACTTTGGCAAGAGACCACCGGACTGGACCCTTCAACCCGAGATTTTCTTTGGTATTTGGAAGGTTTTATTTTTTATTCCTTAATTTACGGTGAAAAGATTCGTAGATTTTATTCCTCGGTTCTTTCGTTGACCATTAATTCTAATTGTTGATAGATCGTGTGTAGGAGAAACTCGTGTTTGCGCCTAACACATTGGAGCGGTTGTGTACACGCACCCAGAAAAATAACTTATTTGACGACCACCATTTATTTGGATTAAGTAAAATATTCATTCGATTTAAATAAATATTTATTTCATCTAAGTAACTATTTACTTAATTAAAATAACTATTTATTTTTATCAAGTAAATATTTTACTTAAACTAAATAACCGGTGGCCGTCAAATAAATTATTTTTCTGGGTCTAGTGGCGTAATATCGATTTTATTTTCGGAAAATTTTTTTGTGAGCACCTTGAATCTTTGAACTATTGGGATGATTCCTGTTGATGAGAAGAGTATATCGGCGGGTTATGCCGAGGGTTCTTCGGGATAGAAAATAATTTCTCCACGAACGGAAACTGAGGGTCCAGTTTGCAAATTCGACCAGAAATTCGACTGTACAGGGCTAACAGTAATCTGTCGGATAGACTTTTTCCCGTCGGAGTGTACTCGATTCGAGCTCGCCGTTCGGCTCTCGAGTACAAGACACCGTGCACTTTTTGCCTCCGGGAATTGGTGAGGCCGGCGCAGAAGCCGGAGGGAAGCGAGTCTGGCCCGGTGGAATGCCAAGAATTCTATATATTCCTACGGGAAATTCGAGGTAGGCCCGTTTGGCGAACTCGCTCTCTCGCAGACCGCAGACGGAGCGCCGAATTTCTGGCTCCCCCGACGATCTTACGGCCCGTACGTGCATGCCTTCGGCAGCACAGCGGCAGCTCGCGTACCTTCTATTCCACTCGCCATTTTTCGTACAAAGCGAGCGGGTGGGAGAGAGCCGAAGCTTTCTTCACCACGAAATAGCGGCCCACCTCAGGACTCTGGTGCTCCGCCACTCTTTATTATTTTTTATCTTTTTTTTTACAAAGCTTCCCTTTCTCATACATATTTACCGAAGCACCGCGTACGCATTGAAATTAATTTTCACTTGTCGGGAGCTATGCAATCCGACGGTCGCGCGTTTTTACTCATGAGCGGCGACGAACTTCGGACTGAGACATGCATTTAACCAGAATAACCCGGTGATAGAGATCCCTGACCAAAATGTAAATTGAATAATCCCGAAAAGCTAATTTTTTCTATAATTTTCAATTCTTCCCCCCCCCCCCCTTCAGTTTTGATTTTAAATAAATAAGACACATATTGTGAAATTATCTTCGTCTTAATTTTCACTTGTCGGGCGTTATGCAATCCGACGGTCGCGCGGACGGAGCTCGAGGATTCATTCATTTCTTTTTACTCATGAGCGGCGACGAACTTCGGACTGAGACATGCATTTAACCACAATAACCCAGTGATAGAGAGCCCTGACCAAAATTTACATTGAACAATCCCGAAAAGCTAATTTTTTCTATAATATTCTATTCTTCTGTTTTTACCCCCTTAAGTTTTGATTTAAAATAAATAAGACACATTTTGTGAAATTATCTTCGTCTTAATTTTCACTTGTCGGGCGCTATGCAATCCGACGGTCGCGCGGACGGAGCTCGAGGATTCATTAATTTCTTTTTATTCATGAGCGGCGACGAACTTCGGACTGAGACATGTATTTAACCAGAATAACCCGGTGATAGAGAGCCCTGACCAAAATTTACATTGAACAATCCCGAAAAGCTAATTTTTTCTATAATTTTCTATTCTTCTGTTTTTACCCCCTTCAGTTTTGATTTAAAATAAATAAGACACATTTTGAGAAACTATTTTCGTCTAATTTTTTTTTATTGATTCACTAGATTGCAGGTCGAGAGGAAACTATTACCAGTCATTACTCAGCCGGCAAATTAAAGCAGGCGTCGTTTGTTCTAATAGCAAACTAAATCGTCGTAGTAACAAGAAAGTTTCGTCGCGATAGCAAAACCAATTGCTTCTACGTAGTAATTTTTGGCTGCCACTACTAATCGTTTTGCTTCGGGAACGAGGTCATTGTCAGCAAATCTCATTTTGAAAGAGCAGCTAAACCATTTTTCTCCGTGTAGTGTAAACAAAATTCATAAAAAAGTTTCGTTTTAATTTTTGTTCAGTTGGAAATTTTTAAGACCCTTTAAAACGCCACTTTGGTGTATAACAGGGTCGGTCTCTTTGTCCAGCTACGCTGGGACGTTGAAATAAATATTTTGCTGGTCGAACAAAATATTTTAATGGCTCAAAAATATTTTTGTGAAATCAACCAAAAAATTGTTGAACTAACCAATTTCTTAGGTGTACCACAAAAATATTTAGTTGAACGTCCCTGCCCGAACTTTAGTTGACTCAACCGTGTTTTTTTATCAGTGTATCTTTTCTTAACTTGGTCTCTAGACGCCACCGTGTCTCTTGATTTTATAATGTTTTTTCAAAGCTCGTTATCGCCGATAAATTTTTTGTTGAAGTCGAGGAACGGCTGATGCGTGACTGGTCAGGGATGATGTATATGGGTGGGGGGTCCGTTTAGGGATAACAGGGGTTCATTCATACAGTCAGATATATTATACCAGGCCGCGTCGGTGTTGCCGAAGTGAATCGGCGAGGCGAACCGACAGAGCAGAACGGAAAGAGAGACATGCTGCGGAGGAAGAAGAGTTATACGTGAATATCGATCTCACCAACGTGAATTTCCGGCTCGTTTCCGAACGACCTCAGCCTCCGAAAAAAACGATCTGAATTTTTGGGGCAGCCCATAGGCTGTCGCAGGTCAACCGGAAGTACATCCTGTGTCGCTCGTTCCGCCCCTCCCCCTATTTCTACCACTTCCACATTGTTCCGTTCAGATCGTTGAGCTTTTCTCTTTGACAGAACACCCGCAGTGAACGATCGTTAGAGATATTGTTCTATATGCTCGCTATAAACCCATATCTATTATAAAATTATCCGCATCGACGTTGTTTCACGGTGAATAAGTTCATCAATGTTTCTCTTTTTATAGATTCCTTTTTCCCGCCCATTTTGCTTCCTCACAGAGGAAGCTATGTTTTTGTGAAAATTTTTTTTTTTTCGAGATTGTAATGTCAGCGTACTAAAAATGGTCGAAAACGTCGAGAAATATGATTTTTTGCTGGCGTACGGATGTATGTGTGTATGTGTGTGACAGCATGCATCGCTTAGAACGACTATAACTCGGAAACGGCTTGGGATAGCACGTTCAAATTTTGTACACTAGTAGAGTGGTCGCGTCTCCTCCGTCGATATCATTTTCATGAAGATTGCGACCCGTTTCGGGATTTTACGGGAATTCGAAATTTTTGAAAAAAGTCTGTGGTAGCTCTAACTTTCGTAAATTT
>JAPYZC010001308.1:0-20214 GCA_030522665.1 Ichneumoninae sp. A BG-2022a | reverse complement strand
ACAATTCAATTCTTTACAATTCAATTCTTTACAATTCAATTCTTTACAATTCAATTCTTTACAATTCAATTCTTTACAATTCAATTCTTTACAATTCAAGGAGCACAAGGTAATTCGTCACTTCCAGTAGAAAACTGAGATTTTCAAACCGGAATTTACATAATAAAAAAATGTTTAATGTTGAATCCTAAATTTTCTTTTCGATGTCACTTCTCGTGGAAAACGGAATATTTTCAAATTAGGAGTGATGTCACAGAAAAATTCAAAAGTTGTAACCAAACGACTTAAAACCAGAGTTAACCGATTGGGATTAAAAAAAAAGAAAATATATTAATTTGTTTATTCGTTCATCCGATCGTTACAGATATACTTCAGCTCCGAAGCCTCGATCCGGGAGCTCGTATCCCAGCAGATCCAACAGGCGGCCGACAAGATATGGCCGTCGCTGAACAGTTCCGAGCAGGAAGAGCTGAGCGGCGAGCAGCAGCAGCACACTCAGTTGTTGAAGAACACATTGAACACGGCGAAGTCGCAGCGGGCTCGGCTGGAGCAGGGTGCCGAAACGTGGCGCGACTATACACAGACGTTGGAGCGCGTAAGGGCGGTCATAGCGAGAAGCAGATTCACGGACGAGCCGGTGACGACTCTCGCCGGATTGCAATTCAATATACAAAAAATAACTCACGCCCTCAATGACATTCAGGTAAGAATAAAAATAACGATTTATCCACATAAAAAAAAAATTAATAAAATGATTCTCTTTCTGATAACTCAATGTTGCTCGACTCGGTCGGTGTTGCAGAATCAGCAATTCGAGCTCGACCTGCTGAACGAGCGCGGCCAGGAAGTATCGCACCTCGCCGATGCGCTAAACAAAAAATCCATAGAAACGCAACTATCGGTGACCAGCGCCGAGTGGCAAGAGCTCGTTTCCGGTCTGGAGGGTCGTCGGGACGCTCTGGAGGCTCTCTCGCGTCACTGGGAGGAACTCGAGGCCCGATGGAGCCAGACGGAAGCGCGGGTTAACGCCACCGAGGAACGCAGCAAACTGGTCGACAGCGTTATACGCTCGAAGCAACAACTTTCCGACACCGTCAAAGCTCTGGACGTAAGTTACGCTCTTTTAGTTAAACTCTTTTATGGTAAAATCATACCATTTCCGGTTCAGGGATAATTGCGATTTCGCGCAGTCGTGGGTCTTATAGAGGGGTGCAAGGACGAAGTGGGGGAGGGGAGGAAACTCATATAGCGATCGCAAAAGTCAAAGGTTCGATTTCGATATAAAACGACTTTGCATTCGATAGGGGCTTGTTTGGCTGCTCGAAACGCATAAATGTTGAGTATTGACATAGGATGAAGGTTTTTTCTCTTATTTTACGAGCTGAACCGCAGATAGCGATAGCAAAATTCAAACCTTCAATGTCGATACAAAATGACTATGCATTCAATGGGAGCTTGTTTGGCTGCTCGAAACGTATAAATCTTGAGTATTGATATAGAATGAAGGTTTTTGCTCTTATTCTATAAACCGAGCCGCATATAGCGATCGCAAAACTCAAACGTTCCATTTCGGTATAAAATGACTTTGCATTCGATGGGAACTTGTTTGACTGCACGAAACGCATAAATCTGGAGTATTGACATAAAATGAAGGTTTTTGCTCTTATTTTACATGCTGAACCGCATACAGCGATAGCAAAATGCAAACCTTCAATTTCGATATAAAATGACTTTGCACTCAATGGGAGCTTGTTTGGCTGCGCGAAACGCATAAATCTTGAGTATTGACATAGAATGAAGGTTTTTGCTCGTATTCTTCAAACCGAACCGCATATAGCGATGGCAAAAACTTAAACGTTCCATTTCGATATAAAATTGCATAAATCTTAAGTATTGACATAGAATGAAGGTTTTTGCTCTTATTTTACGAGCTGAACCGCAGATAGCAAAATTCAAAATTCAAACCTTCAATTTCGATATAAAATTATTTTGCATTCGATGGGAGCTTTTTTGGCTCCTTGAAACGCATAAATCTTGAGTATTGACATAGAATGAAGGTTTTTGCTCTTATTCTACATGCCGAAATGCATATAGCGATCGCAAACGTTTGATTTTAATATAAAATGACTTTGCATTCGATGGGAACTTGTTTGACTGCACGAAACGCATAAATCTTGAGTATTGACATAGAATGAAGGTTTTTGCTCTTATTCTATAAACCGAACCGCACATAGCAATCGCAAAACTCAAACATTCGATTTCGATATAAAGAGACTGCATTCGATGGTCGCAGATTTTATGGAGGGGTGCAAGGGCGAAGAGGGGGTGGGAAAAGTTGTACAGCCAGGCACCGACGCAGGTGCGTGTTGCTGGAGCGAATGAAACTTGCAGAGGGGAGGGGGGAAGGGGAGAGCACGTTGCATCGCTTGATATCCATCCCTCCCCCTTGGCACAAATTCAACCCGAACTTTAATCGTAATCCATTGCTTTGTTCGTTATGCTCGCAGGAGTTGATCGCCGAGGCAGAAAAGCTGCAACCGGCAACGGAGGAAGTCAAGGCCCTGGCCGGTCCGGTGCTCGCCTATCTCGCTGCATTCACCGAAGCACCTGCACGCTCGCTCGAGGAACGAATCGATAAACTTCAGAAGTCCGCGGAAGCGTGAGTCCTCGTGAAAATATTTTATCATTGGCACAATGCTCCATGTCGACGCGCCCGAACTGGGCGTATGGGTCCGGTGGCTCGATCGTCAATTTAGGGATAGATCAGACGAATCTTCGAAGCCTTTTCTCTATATTAGCCTTTTAGTACTTTCTTACACTAAAATTTTATTTTATTTATTTTAAAAAAATATTTTTTAACGGTTCTTTTTTTAATCATAGTATTGAATACCCCGTGAAAATTTATTATCATTAGCACAATGCTCTACGTCGGTGCGCCAGAACGGAGCGTATGAATCCGGCAGCTCGATCATCACTTTAGGGATAGATCAGAAGAATTTTTGGAAACCTTTTCTCTATTAGCCTACACACTGACGTTATTTTTGTTTTTCGTTTTTTATCTTTTTAGAGGTTCGTTTTTTTAAATATAGTATTAAATATATGAAGTTCGTTATTTAGGGAGCAGTTTTTTAAATAATAATAATAATAATAATAATTTGTAGAAAGGCGAGAGAAAGGTTTAAGAGTATAGAAACGAGCACAGGTCGGTCCCACGAGCAGCCAAGCATGCGCATGTCGGTGTGTCGTGTGAGCTTGTATGCTTTTATCCCTCGTTTGAACATAAATGTATTTCAGGAAATCGTTTAAATCGTCGTCTCTCCACAGGATTGTTATTTCACCGGAAAAATGTATTTGAGTGTCGCGATTGTTTCGAAAAATTGATCAACAGGTGTTTTTTTAACTGCATTAAAAAAAAATCTTAACGATCTTCGGAACTCGTAAACATGGAACATAAATCAACGATACACGTCTATACAGCTCTCGGGTGCGCGGCAGTCGCCTATGCTATTTAGGAACGACTTTTCGAAGTAAAAAAAAAGCACAGTTGACATCACTCTCCGTCTTTGAATGTGTGTCAAGTTCGAAGGAACGAGGAGATTGCTAAACCGTTCCGTGAAACACACAGACACGCATAATTCTCCCGGCTAAACGTCACTACCGAATTGGTCGTATGACGTAATTCGTGTAAACAGTCGTTCGGTCGGTTCGACAGTGGGGAAAGAAGCTTGGTGCGCTATACGGCACGCACGAAGGCTGACGACCGTGGCATTCGTTTCTGCTGTTCTCCTACCAATTATCGTACATGCCTCGTCGATATTTGATTCGAGCTGCAGACGGTCGTCGTGGCTCAGTCAAGTTTGCGAGACCGTACCGGCGTCGAAACGATCTCGGACATTTGTAAATATCGGTACGGACAAGTGCTTCAAAAAATAAGAAGGAAAAAATTGATTACAAGATTTAATAGCAATCTTTATATTTTAAAGTGGCAGATTTTTTTTTAACAGCAGTCTGTGAAAGTGTTCGCGAAAAAAAACGTACTGCATTGCATTTTTAATATTTTGATATTTAAGTTTTATTTCATACTCTTATTTAGATGGTATTTCATATTATGCACGACTTATGAACAAAAATGACAATACGTAATGAATTTTTTTCTATCCGAGTAGTTAATATTTTAACAACGCAACAATATATTAATAATATATAAAGACTGATAAAATTTAAGAAATTAAAAAGAATTGATAGGAAGAGTTAATAACAATCTTTATATTTTAAAATAACGGATTTGTTTTTACTTAATTCTGTGCGAGTGTCCACACGCCCTACTTTATTATATTTAAAATATTCTGATACTCAATTTTTATTTGATTTTCGTATTTAGACGGTATTTCATATTCTGAACGATTTATGAACAAAATTTACAATACGTATTGAAAATGTTGCTATCCGGGAACTAAATATTTAAAAAACTAGAAAAATATATCAATGATATATAAAGTCTGCTTAAATCTTCTAATCTATTTTTACCGGCGCAGTGTTAAATTTATAAATCGCGAATCCGACCCGATCCGATAAAAACTATGTCCACCGGTCCGGATTGCGTTCCGCCCGGCGGATGATTTCTCATGGAGCAGTGACAATGAACCCGCGCCTCTGGGATATCATATTCGCCAAGAGAGGTACACACATCCGATATACCTCAGGGACAGTTCAGCGTCCCCGTGAACCTGCGAATCTCCAACTCTCGCGGTTATTCAAGAATCTATACAACACTGCCATAGCGATCTAAATATAGTTTTCAAGCCAGAAACAGACCGCACGCTAGCACGATTCTAAATTTCATTTCGTAATACTTGGCGCTCCCATTGGTACGATAAACAAGATCCATATTCCAATCTTCTTTTTCGCACTTTTTTTTGTACGACCGACGCTTGTTCGTTTTAATTCCATTAGAGGAACAACGGGAGACAAGGAGCGCGCGGTTATAGTGTAACACTATAATAATCAGTTCGATACTTCAGTATAAGAAACAGTCTATTCGTAGACCAGAGATAAACTTTTATCGCAATTATCAACAATATTTTTTTTCAACATTTTTTTTTTTACAATTTTTCATCATTTGTTCTCTGTCGATCTTACAATCAAGCATCGATCGACGGACAGACGGACAAAAATCGGAAAATGCTTTTAAAAAATTCCGCAATATGTAAAACATCTTCCTTGACCATAATTAAATTTTCCTTTTCAAAATCATAAAAATATATTCAATTATAAAAATGTGAATAATTAGCGGTGTCGCAATGGAACGATTGTCACGTATCTCGAAAAATACTTAGACCAGGATGAGAGGCTTTTTAAAAATACCGCAATATGTAAAACATCTTTCTTGACCATAATTAAATTTTCGTTTTTAAAATCATAAAAATATATTCAATTATAAAAATACATATAAAATAATAAATCATAAAAACTGATTTCTGAATTAATTAAACATTCCTTACTTAACAATTTTGTTTTAAAAAAAACTTGAAAAAAAATCATTATTACTATACCTTTTTCTTCTCTAATATACGGTAATATGTGAAATTGTAAATACCGAATGCATTAAGTTCGTGAAGGAATTACCGCAATGGAACGATTGTCACGTATCTCGAAAAATATTTAGACCAGGATGAAGAGGCTCGTTCCTTGTCGCGATGATACATAGTTGACGCGGCTATGAGTGTACACCGGCGAGGGCGATATTATTCTTAGTCGGCGATGCTCCGACTGCATTGGGATTTTCGTAGCCGGCGTCGGGGACGGTAAAGGCGCGCGGCACGCGAAGAGCTTTCCTCGCCTCGTTCGCTCACGGGGAGGGCGAGCCGACGGAGCGGCGAGGAGCTTTTCATCCGCATGCGTCGCTGCTGGCTCTAGGCGGCTTGCCAGAAAAACCACACCGAGGAACCGCGCTTCAATACGTTTCGAACCGCGACCGCTGCTGTTTGGCTTGATCGTGCCGCGCCATATTGTTATCCAATTTTTCGTTCGCGGAAGATCCCGAGGAAGACGACGAAGTTCTCGTATACTTCGTGAAATAAATATAAAAACATAAATAAAAAAAATATCGCAAAGACGCGAAAAAGCACTCCGAGGAAGTACAGGACGACTTTACCGGAACGGATCATTTCACGTGTCCGCGAGCTCGCATTATAGGTATTGACGATTTTATCAGCCGGATACACACGATAAACGAAGCTTATGTTGTTTGAACACTGTGCGACGCGTCGCTACGATTTTCGCGCTCTCCTGTGCTTACCGCAAAACGCGCAGTTTGTCGGCGATCGATTTTCGTTGGATTCGAATCCACTGGATTTCAATTCAACGGAAATTCATCGGTGACGAATTGTCCGAAACGTGACCGGAACTTCGATAGGTGAACTTTAAAGTCGTAAAAAAACGCGTGGTTTGCCGCTGATCGATTTTCGTTGGATTCGAATCCACCGGATTTAAATCCAAGGAAAATTCATCGGTGACAAACTATCCGAAACGTGACCGGAACTTCGATAGGTGAACTTTAAACTCGTAAAAAAACGCGTGATTTGTTGGCAATCGATTTTCGTTGGATTCGAATCCACCGGATTTGAATCCGAGGAAAATTCATCGGTGACGAACTGTCCAAAACGTAACCGGAACATCGATAGGTGAACTTTGAACTCGTAAAAAAACGCGTGGTTTGCAGGCGATCGATTTTCCTTGGATTCGAATCCACTGGATTTAAATTCAACGGAAATTCATCGGTGACAAACTATCCGAAACGTGACCGGAACTTCGATAGGTGAACTTTGAACTCGTAAAAAAACGCGTGGTTTGCAGGCGATCGATTTTCGTTGGATTCGAATCCACTGGATTTAAATTCAACGGAAATTCATCGGTGACAAACTATCCGAAACGTGACCGGAACTTCGATAGGTGAACTTTAAACTCGTAAAAAAACGCATGGTTTGCCGCTGATCGATTTTCGTTGGATTCGAATCCACCGGATTTAAATCCAAGGAAAATTCATCGGTGATAAACTATCCGAAACGTGACCGGAACTTCGATAGGTGAACTTTGAAGTCGTAAAAAAACGCGCTGTTTGTCGACGATCGATTTCCGTTGGATTCGAATCCACGTAATTGGAATATAGGTGTACTTTAAAGTCACACAAAAATACACATTTGTCGACGATCGATTTTCGGTAGATTCGAATCCACTGGATTTGAATCCAACAAAAATATATCGGTGACAAACTATCCAAAACGTAATCAGAAAATTGATAGGTAAACAGTTTTCGGGGATCCAAATCCATCGGATTTAAATCGCATGAAAAAAACGATCCGGATCACAATCAAAATATCTATAACTCTACTTTTAAAAAATTGCAAAAAAAAAAAGAAACATAACCTGAACGGATTCGTTAAAGATTGTTACTCAATAACAAAAATCAGTAGTCTTGCCACTGTCGATTACAATCGCGTTTCGCCACCAGGTATAATTTTACGTCCGGAAGACAAACTAAGCATCGGTTATTCGCGGGTGACATCGATGCTCGATTAAGTTTCGACGATCGTCGCGCCGGGGGTCAAGGACACATTACACATATATTACACACATATGTGTATACATTTTAAAAACAATAAATTAAATAAATACTTTAATTAAATTTTTTTTCTTTTTTAATTTGCATAAAAACTTTCAACTCAAAGACGTGAGTAAAGCGGCATTAGAGCCGCGCATGCGCGCTGCCTCATTGACGATGCTGAACCGCAGGCGATCTTCAGGTGCCGGGGTGATGTCACGCGTTTCTTCGCAAAGTAGAGGCCGCGAACGGGGTGCCGAACGTCGAGAGTCCCCCGACATTGACACACACAACGTCGGGCTAAACGCAGCTACTTTCGCCGATAGTCAAAAGCGCGATGAAAATCACGAGCGCGAATCTCGGTCGTCCCGTATCTATTCCTGGCCGCTACTACTATCGCTACCGCGCGCTATACACATGATGTCATAGCGTCTTAGCGACGCTTCCGGCAAGGCGAACATACTGTCTAGAATATACATACGTGTATATATGTATATATTTTTTTTTATCGAGCGAGGCAATGAGTTACCAGTCCGAGAGCGTCGAGGTAATTCCTTCGGTCGGTGCCGGTAACAAACGATTAAACAATCCGTCTATCCTTGGTTCATCCGAGCGCTGCACCGATTTACAAACTGCCGGCAACGAGACTAAAATATATCGCCTGAGATCGCGTGACAGGTGCCTTGAATGTGGCTTCGCTATATTATTCACCGCGACTTTTATTTCGGCTAAAGTTAACTCCAAACCCAAGGGCAGTTGGACTTTATTTTTTCTTCTCTATCATCGAGTTCCAAATTTTTTTTTTATTTTATCGATATATTTATAAATTGGGCCCATCGGAAATATCGTCGCATAAGAACGGCAATTATGTATTGACACCCAAAAGAAATTGCAAAATTATAAATATATATATATATATGTATATTTTTCTTTTATTTTATCGATATATTAATAAATTGGGCCCATCGCAAATGTCGTCGCATAAGAACGGCGATTGTGTATTGACACCCAAAAGAAATTGCAAATTTATAAATATATATATATGTATATTTTTTTTTAATTTCATCGATATATTTATAAATTTGGCCCATCGGAAATAACGTCGCATAAGAACGGCAATTATGTATTGATACCCAAAAGAAATTGCAAATTTATAAATGTATATATATGTATATATTTTTTTTGTGTGGATGCGCGAAGGCGAAATGCTGATAGTATTTTTAGGTGTGAATTCATAATCGGCGTTGTTATGCGACGTTATTTTCTAATACGCCGAATTTGACGATGAAGTCAAGTAAATTCCCATGTGTACGTCGCGTAAGGGGTCGTGCGTGTTGGTGAGAAGGTTTAAGAAGAAGTCGACGTGCGCGTTTGCACGTATATACATATATATATGTATTTTTTTGTGTGGATGCCCAAAGGCGAATGCTGTTAGTATTTTTAGGTGGGAATACATAATCGGAGTTGTTATGCGACGATATTTCTAATACGCCACATTTGACGGTGAACTCGAGTAAATCGCTGTATCTGTGTCGCGTAAGGAGTCATGCGTGTTGGTGAGAAGATTTCAGAAGAAGCCAACGTGCAAACGCGCGCGCGTATATATATATATATTTTTTTTTGGTGGATGCGTAAAGGCGAATGCTGTTAGTATTTTTAGGTGGGAATACGTAATCGGCGTTGTTATGCGACAATATCAAGAGACGCGGAGCGTCGCGACGCCAAGTACATTACAAAAAATTTAAAAAATTTTAAAACTTAAGCGAGACGCTCCCAACTAGTTTTAGTCGAATGTGCCGAAAATGGAACTTTTGAAACGATGTTACACAGTATAAAAGAACGGGTACATTTAACAAACCTTTTTTTCCGCAAACGTTCACAATTATTTTAGTGTTCATTTTACAAAAAACATTCGTAAAATTGACAGACATTTTTGTCAAATGAACAAGATTTATTTTGGTAAAGTTAACAGGAAAAGAATTGGGGACGTTGGTGGACAAGAAACGTTTAACGTAAAAAAAAATCGTATAAAATTTAATGTACTGGACTGGAAGTTTTTATACAAAAACTGGTATATTAAATTTGATGTACTATCGTGATGAAAAATTCATATTCAGTGTCTTAAAAACATTGGAAATACTTTATTTTTAATAATTTACTGTAATTTTACTATGAAAGTACTTTAATTTTAATAATTTGGTTCAATTTGAAAGATATTAATTTTTATAATTTAGTTTAATTACAATGAAAAAGTCCATAAATTTTTCATCATAATGGTACATTGAATTCAATGTACCAGTTTTTGCATAAAAAATTCCAGTTTGGTACATTATATTTTTTTAATTTTTAAAAAGATTTGGTGGTTTTTCTGTGTATTCGAAAACGAATTTTTAATACGCCACATTTGACGATGAACTCTAGTGAATTGCTGTATCTGTATCAGGCGAGTTGTCGCGAGTGTTGGTGAGAAGATTTGAGAAGAAGTCGACGTGCGAACGCGCGCGCTCGCACACACGCGGGAGATCGTAGTTCGGTCGTCTACTTTTAGCCAAGGCTTCTCTCGTCCGGCTCTCGTCTCGAATCCGGCTGGGATTCTGGCCAGCCGGATTCGAGAGAGGGAACGCTTGGTGGTGAACGTACCCAACACGCATTTCCGATTCTAAATTCGTAACGTGCCGGCTAGTCGACGTTTTCTTTTTTCAATTCCCTTTGGGTCTTCTATATCCGTACCATAAATCGACGAAAAAAAAAAATTTCCTAACGGAGCCTCTTCGACAGTATTTCGCGGCTGTTGACTCCGCCCGATAAATTCCTTATGGCATAGGCGATCGCCGACCAAACCGACCCGATGACGTTAAACGTTACAACTTGCTGTTTTAAATATTAAATAATAATAATAATATCAATTCTACGCAATAAAATAAACAATTTCACCTTTGTATAGGGCAGGCAGTAAAAAAGCTTCGCACATAAAAAAAAACATTTCTTGTCCGCAAAGATCCACAATTTTATTTCTTGCTAATTTTGCAATTTTTCTAAAAATATAAATAATTATAAGAAAAAAAAAAATTGTAAAGTTAAGAAGGAAAGACCCGTGGGCCGTTCTGGACGGAGCATGGTTGCAAATATGCAACTATTTTTTTTACTGTCTATAATGAAGAGAAATAAAAATACAAAAATTAATTCTACGCAATAAAAAGAATGTCAACTTTGAACAGCGCAGACAGTAAAAAAGCGTCGTACATTTAAACAAACACTTCTTGACCGCAAAGATCCACAATTTCATTCCTTGGTCATTTTACTAATAAAAAACTTTTTTTTAAATTGTACAAGTAGCAAGAACATAACTGCGGACCTTTTCGGCCTAGACACTTTTGTCAAATGTGCAAGAACTTTTTTGCTGTCTATAATAAAAATCAATAAAAACTAATTTAAAAAATTTTCTTTAAATTTTAAAAATTTGCTGTAAAATAAAAAAAATTCTGACCAACGAAGCCGATATTGACGAACGGGGTTGGGTATTTCTTGAAATTGCAGGCTTGTCGGTTCGCTCCGGGAAAAGTCGAAAAAGGCTCTCGAGGATCTCGAGTCTCTCGAGAGCGACGAGAGCGAGGTGAGGCGATTGAAGGATCGTCTGGACGAGGAGCACCGGAAGATCACGGTATTTTACGTGTTCGGTGCCGATCAGGATTCGACGGAGAGTGAATTGTCGGAGTTGCGCGCGGATCTCGAGGGTCTCATAGATTCGGCGAAGGGATTATCAGGAAGCACTAAGGCGCGGTACCAAGCTAGCCAGCAGTTGGTGCCGAGCGATTTGGGCCAGCAGTTGACGATCTTGGAGTTGACGGCGGAGAACACGGCGCAGGCGATGGAGGAGAAGCAGCGTGACCAGAAGCGTGCGAGAACGACGAGAACCGATTACATCGGCGACGTCGACGAGCTCCAGTCGTGGATCCGCCAGGCTGAGCTGAAGGTCCAGGACCGATCGATCGAGCCGTCGATCCTGCGCGAGTCCCTGCGCAAGATACAGTCGGAGCTCGGTCCGATGTCGGACAAGCTCGAGAGGCTGACGAGGAACGGACAAACGATCGTCGAGAACACGCGGGACGAGGAGGAGAGGGAATTGATCGGCAAGACGATCGGTAACCTGACCGACCAGCTCGGCCAGGTGCGGTCGTGGCTGGACGAGAAGAAGCAACAGGTCGGCGACATACTCGACGCGTGGCAGAGATTCCTCGTTTTGTACGAGGCGGTTAAAACATGGATCGAGGAGAAGAGAATCTTCCTCGAGGAACCTCTCAGCCTCACCAGCCTCATACAGACCAGACAGAGGCTGCACGATTACTCGGTACGTCGACGTTTTACTTGAGGCTGTACCGGCGGACAGCCTGAGTCCACGTGAGATGAGAGAGAATTGCGAACACTTCTCGATGGGATAGAAATCGGAAAATAATCAAGCGTATGGAAGGTGCTGAAAAGATTGATTATGCATAATCATAATTCCAAAATGTTATTGACAAGTTAAAGAAAAAAAATTGTTCAACAAATCCCCCCCGGCAACTTAAGTTTTTGTTCATGTAAAAACTGTTTGTTAATCTTTTTGAACACGTATGAATTTTTTCAGAATTTTTGAAAATTACGTTTTTTTATTAACTAAAAACGCTATTTTCAAAAATTACACGAAATTCGGAAAAAAATTTATACGTGTTCAGAAAAATTAACAAATCGTTTTCATAAAAAAAGTTAGGTTGCCGGGTGATTTGTTGAACAGTTATTTTTATCGTTAATTTGTCAATAATATTTTGGACTTATTATTACGTAAAAACAGAATTTGCAGCACCTCCCATATGGTTGATTTTTTTCAGATTTTTATCCCATCGACAAATGTTTGAATTTTTCCCTGAAACTCACGTTTGGCGAGACCGTTCCATTCGGACTACCTTAAACCCGAGAAACTTTCGTTCCTCGAACGTACGAAACTTACGGCATCGCGTTGCGCGACTCTGCATTGCATTACAGACAGCGGTTAAGGGCTGCAAGCAGGTGAACAAGAATCTCAGCGACATGGGTAGGGAACTGGAGAGCATTGGTCAGGTGACGAGCGTCGGCGACCTGCCGGAGAAGCTCGCCGAGGTCGAGGAGGCCAAGGTCCAGGTCGAGGGACAGTTGTTGGAAAGGGTACAAAAAACTGCTAAAGAGAATTTTTTCAAGGAGGGTGTCTCGTTGCATCCCCAGCCAAAAGTGGGATTCGTTGAGTGTTTCGAATACTTCCTAATGCGAGAAAAATCTGAAAAACTCAACCATTCGGAAGGTACTAAGAACATTGATTTTACATATTAATAATTCCAAAGTTTTGTTAACAAAGTAGCGAAGAAAAAAAACCGGCAAGTTAAATTTTCTAATTTTCGATATATATTTTTTTAATCAATAAAAAGTCAGGAAAGTTTGATATGTTTCCGAAAACCGATAACGCACTACACTCAAGAGGTTTCTGGATAATCGATCAGAAAGATTCGCAAATACAGCTTAAACATTCTTCGATAAACGAGATTTTTGAAAATTAGGAAAAAAGTGACAAGAAATTCATATCTATTCGCATAAATCGACGAATCAATGTTGAGAAAACAAAGTTAGGTTGTCAGTTTTTAGTTGAACAATTTTTTTTCACAAGTTTGTTAATAACTTTCTGGCATTATTAATAGGCAAAATCAATGTTCTTAGTCCATTCGAATGGTTGCTTATTTCTGTCCCGTCAGGAGGTATCCAAAATCCTCTCTGAATCCCACATTTGGCTGAGAATGTAACGAGACACCCTGCTCGAACCTCGTCGATCACGGTCGTCAGGTTGGGTAGTCGGTTTTCTCACGTGGGGGAAAAACTTTGCAGAACGCTTTGCTCCAAGAGACGAGCGAGGAGTGGGAGCAGTGCGAGAAGAAGATGAAGGACGTGAAGGGCTGGCTGGAGAAGGCCCGACAGAGTCTCGACTCAGCGCAGAACAAGAAGAAGCCTTTGCGCGATCAGCACGCGATGAGGGAAAAGATGCTCAGCGACATCGCGATTCAGAAGACCAAGATAACGATATCGGTCGAGAAGCTGCAGGTCCACTTCCGGTCGGGCATCGGCGGTGACAATCGAATAAGCGAAACGGCCGACGAGATGATCGGCGAGCTAAACGGCCTCAATGACATCGTCAAGGAGCAGACCAATTCGCTCGAAGCCTGCCTCGCGCAGATCGATCAGTACCAGCAGGTCAGGAACGAATCCTTCGCGGCGCCGCCAATCTATCGGTCGGACCGCCCAACTAAAAAACCGAAAACAAGCGAACTCTTCGCGACTGTCCCGTTGGGTCTTTTTGTACTTTCAGGAAATTCAACAACTCCGACAGCACATTGTACAGGTCGAACAGCAGCTCAGGATGGTCCTCAGCCCAACTTATCTGCCGAACGACAGAGAAAAGGCGTTGCAAGAGCAACAGGTAGGTCTATCAAACGATATTGTTTTAATTGTCCTCACACCCTGCACCGTGCAATTGTGCTGACGCAGCAATTGATTTGCATTTGATACCAATCCAAAACCACCACCACGATGTTTCCGCGACCGCGAAACGCGACACTTTTCGATGTTTAGAATCTGCAAAGGGGACGCGTCTTAGTCAGACTTTGTGTGTCATTCACCCAAAAACGCCCCGTCGCGAAATTGTTTAACAACAAACAACAACCCCGTTAACCATTGAAGCCTCTCCAGATAACCCAATTTGTTGCGTTGCGACCATAACTAAATCAGCCGACAATTTATCCTCAAGCCAGTACTTACAGATCGGTGGAAACATTTTGATGCCACGTGCGATCGGTTGCCCGATAGTGACAGCGACAGAGATCGAGAGGAGAGCTGCTAGTTTCGTCCGTCGACTTCAGTCCCTCCGTCAAGGTGTTTCCATAGCGAATCCCAATAACTTGAAAAAAAAAAGAACAACAAGAACGACCATTATCCAATTTTCCTCCTGCTTGTACACTCTCACCACAATGTCACACTCGCTTTATATCACTGGCTAAAGTCGTCGCTATAAAACGCACTCTAATAGACACGCCAAAAAAAAATTGCACTCGATTATCCATCTCGACAGGAAAGGCGGTCAGAGCGGAGCAATCAACCAAAAATCATCGCTGCCATCTCGCGACCTCGCTAACATATCCATCGAACAATCATCCTGTTAATTTAATCATTCTAACAATACCTACTAACATTAACACCAGATGGGTAACATTTTTCTGTAACGCAAAAAAAAAAATGAAAATGGGGGCACGAATCAACGAAAACTATTGTTATCCTGGTGGTACATTGCTTACAAAGGTGTTGGTTGGTATCTTTGTTAAAAGGTTTTTACTTTCTTCATTACCTCTTCTTTATTTCTCACTCCTAGCAATTAAGATCGTTTGTTTTTTTTGGTATTTCTTTGTCTTACAGAGATTACTTGATTTTGCTTGTTTGTGTTTAATATGTTTCCTCATTTTATTTTTATTCGTTTATTCGTTTATTTATTTACATTATTTACTATATATATATATGATGTACGATTTACCGTCACTGTAACGTGTCCGGTGACGAGCCGCGACAGAGGCAAATCACACTTTCGTTATTGTGAAAGGCATTGTATTAAAACACGTCGAACACATACACACAAAGTTATATGATGAGGCGTGTGTTAAATCAAAAGAATTCAATTGATAACTTAATTTTTTTTTGTTCCTCAATTTGATGCAAAACGAAATGGCGAATCTACAAACGCGGCAGAATCAAGTTAAGCTCTATATTGACAATTGAATAGTCGCGACGTCGTGGAGGCGCCAGTCGCCGTCACGTGTATAAATGTATATATACATAAACACATATATACATTTATATGTCGTCACAAAATCCATGAAATCACATTATTATGCAGGAATTACTTAATTTTCTTATTCGTCGACTGGCATTCTTATTTACGAATTTTGTTTGCTGCATCCTCTCCCCCTTCATTACAACCAAAAAAAAAAAAAAAAATGGTTCCAATCGTACCCTGTATGCGGTCTCTCAACCCTCGTCAACACAAACGCCGTCCTCGTCGTCGTCGTCGTCGTTCATCGTCCGCACCATCGTCGCGCCCATTGGATTCACGCCTAACGCCCTGTCGATCATGTTATCATCCAATTTCCTTTCGTTCCTCCCCACAATCTGTCTTACCATCTCGCTCTCTCCATCTCTCTCGCTCTCGCAAATCGAACAAAAAAAACGCACCCCATTCGGCTCGATCAGATATATCGCGAGAGGATAAAGTCGCTGCAGAGTAAGATCCAGGCGCGCGCGGAACGATCTAAGTTGCTGGTACAAAGAGGAACCCCCGATCTAGATCCGCTCGATCCGTAGTTCGAACCGACAAAGGAACAACCCTCGATAATGGAGTTTAAATCGGTCTTCGTGGTGGAAGGTCGTCAAGACTAATCGAGTCTTTCCCTCAACGTCGAGCAATCGTACGAGACTTCGGAGATCTCCAGTTCTGTCCGATGGGATTTTAATTAAGTTCGTCGCGTCGTTTTATACCCGGATTACACAAATGTATACGCATTGAAGATGATAAAGAAAACATTATTTCGTACATATACAGTAAACGCGTCCTACCGGCTCGTGAATAGTGCCTTAGAGTCTTACAGTTTTCTATCGATCCTATTTTTTTTTAGTTACTTGTTTTCTCTCTTACCGTGCAATTGTCAATAATGTGCAATTGTTCTAAATAAGAAATATCATAATCAGGCGTATACTGCGGCTACGATTATTTGTCTAATTAATGGAAAAAAAAAACATTTTATCGCGTGTATGTCTCGTTCGGGCTCCTCGTCGGGGAGCGCGTGCGAGACAGTGCCAAATGAATAAAGAGCGTTTTCACAGAGTCTCGTCGTGATTGTCGATACACCCAGAAGCTACATATACTCAACCACCTAAATCGCCCCCACTACTTTTGCATTAAAGTATATTTCATGATAGACGCTACGATAAAAAACCAAAAAAATATATATAAACAGCCACGAACGAACATATAACGATATGCAAAGTTTTAAAGAAAACCGCCTCTCACACGATACCGAATTGATAGAAAAAATCGAATTGATGTATCCATGTTCTTTGGCTTTTGCGTTGGCGCGCAGGCCTTCCAGACACGGATCGACAATTGGAGACAGCGTACAAGATTCCTGATGGATCAGATTCACACTCTGGACCCGTACTATGTGCCGCCCACCGATACGAGCGCGGCCCGTCTGGCAGGCGGAATATCATACGCGGACATAGCGGCCGGCCGTTCGAGCCCGAATTCGCGAACCGGTAGCCCTTACCGTGGAGCTCAACAAGAGCAGCCTCCTCCTTCGACCCAGCCGGAGCAGACCCAGCTCGTCCGACCGATCACTGTGCGACCGGGCGAACGAGGTGCTAGCGTGGAACCCAGTGTTGGCCAGGCAAAGAACCACCCGAGCAGGAACACCCCGCCGAGGACCGATGAGGTTCACCACCAACCGAAAGAATCGAAAGCCCCGAGCGACGTCAGCAAGACGCGCGGTACCGATCCGCGTCGCCGCGGTCGTTCTCCAACGAGAAAGCCAGTCAAGCCGACCAGAAAAGAGGAAGCCGCCAACGCCAGCAAGAAAGACTTACCGGTAGTGCAGATTCAAGCCGCCGCAGTCGAGGACTCGCGTCAGAGGGACGAGAGGGACAACAGCGGCGCCAGTAAATTAACGGTCAGCGACGGCGCCGCGGGTCTCGTTCCCCGCGACGACAGCCGGCGAAGATCCCCGAGTCCCATTTGGATACCCGGATCGACGTCCTACGCGGACATACTTCGCGGTCGGATGCAGGCCGCCTTGGCAGCGAACATGAAGCAGCACGCCAACGAGTTGAGAGAGATGGTCCGGTTGACCGGCAGAGAACAGCTGCAGGTTTCCGAAGATACGGAACGTCATGCGCCGGAGGAAGCGGACGTTGCGGCACCAGAAGCCACCCTGCAGGTAGCCGAAGTCGCGAACGTCCAAGTTTCACAGCCCTACCAACCACCTCATCAAGTCTCCATCGAGATGCAGCCTGCACCCAGCGCTCCTCCCGCTCACCTGGCGAAGGACGGTGGACACTGGGCCAACGAGCCTCTGGACGGTTACGAGATGATCAACCCGAACGTGGTGGCAGGACATCCCCAAACGGAGATGTACGACTACGTGCATCCTATGCCGGAGCTCGTTGGCTTCATCAACACCCAACTCGGAGCTTATCCGGTCGGTTCTTACGTCTACGCACCGGGACATCAGCAAGTCCAGCAGCTCGAGCAGGTGCCCTTGAACCCCTACGATGGCCACATCACCTACACGAACGAGCACTACGTCACGCAAGCGAGCTACCTGCCGACATCGTCGGAAATCTATCATGCCGGTCACGAAGTCATTCAACAGCCGCATCAACAACAGCCTCAACATCCTTCCCACGATCTTATTTATCGAGTGACGGAAGTTATAGCTTCGCAAGCGGATGCGCCGTGTCTCGGTGAGCAATCGGGTGCTGTTTGTGAAGTCGAAGAGCCCGAGGGGGTCGCCGAGGTGATGGAAACTCCCGATGAGAGACCTGTGACCAAGGTCGAAGATTCCGTTGCGAGCAGCCCGGTTCGGGAAATATCGTCCGTTGCGCACGAAAGTTCGGTGGGTCCTTCGATCTCCTATGCGAAGATTCTTTCCCAAGGTTTGCCCCCGCAAGCGAGCCCATCGCCACCGCGAAGTTTCGCTGCCGAGCAGTTCAGGGGACGATCGCATTCACCCCACGAGGTGACTCCTCCGGAGGCGAAGATGGCTAAGAGATTACCGATGCGGGAACCCGTCCCGGCTAGCCAACCGAAAAAATCTAAGGAACGCGATTGGGACACCATAAAGAAGAAAGATTCCAAGAAGAAGCCACAGCCGGAGGATAAAGTCAAAGGCAACGAAGACAAGATTCCGAAGGACACCAAGAAGGGCAAGAAACCTACCGAGCGACCAACCGGCGCGAGTAAAGTTGACAAGGAAACGGAACGTATGACCGAAGAATCGATCACGTCGACTAAAGCCCAGAAGGCTAACGATACGAACAAGAAGGACGGAAAGCTGGTCGAGCAGCAGAAACTTTCCGACGAACAAACGATCGACGGTAATGCGCAGGAGAAGAAGCGCAAGCAGAAGAAGAAGAAGCATGAGAAATCTGAGGGTGACGAGATCGACAAAGCTCTGAAGGAAATAGAGGAGTTGGATAAGCAGCAAAAGGCGAAGACGCAGAAAGAGAAACCCAAAGAGGTCGCGAAGCCGAAGGACGAAGTCATCGAGGTACCGAAAAATACTGCGATCAAGCAAAACATGAAACAGAAGAGCGACAAGACAGCGTTCGCGAAAGCCGCGGTGTCGGAGACGAACGGCGATGCCAACAAGCACGCCGAGCAACCGAGGCAAAAGGCGGACAATAAAACGAAGAAGCCAGCTGGCAAAGGTAAAGAGAACCAGGAACAGCCGCCGAGTGCCAATATTTCAGACTCTAAGGAAAACAAGTTGTCGGGACATGAAGTAATCAGCGACATCATTGAATTGTCCGCTCCGGTAGTCGCGACTAAGAGCAAAGACGACAAAAAACAAATTGGCAAAGGAAAAGAAACAACAGACGAGGTGAAAGTTCTGCCGGTCGTCAAGTCGGAAGTCCCGGTTGTCGGCACGGAGAAACAGGACAATGAGAAGCCAAGTGCGAAACCAGTAAGCAAAGGCAAAGATAAGAAAGAACCGGCTCAAGCTAGGAAAACTTCGGATCCAAAGGAAAAGAAACAATCGGCGAAGAAAACCGCAGGTGACGAATCCGTCGCTCCTGTGGTCATAGAAAAAAGTAAAGTCGATGGAAAACAAGCGAGTGAGGCAAAGCCTCAGCAAACGTCTGAGACACAGGTTTCAAAGGAAGTTGGCACGGAGAAACAAAGCAGTGAGAAGCCAACATCGAAAGCAGCTGGGAAAGCCAAAGAGAACAAGGAACAGGGCCAAGTTGCCAATATTTCAGACTCTAAGGAAAGCAAGCTGTCGGGACATGAAATAATCAGCGACATCATTCAATTGTCCGCTCCGGTAGTCGAGGCTAAGAGCAAAGACGACAAGAAACAAATTGGCAAAGGGAAAGAAACAACAGACGAGGTGAAAGTTCTGCCGGTCGTCAAGTCGCAAGTCCCGGTTGTCGGCACGGAGAAACAGGACAATGAGAAGCCAACGGAGAAACCAGTAAGCAAAGGCAAAGATAAGAAAGAATCGGCTCAAGCCAGGAAAACTTCGGATCCCAAGGAAAAGAAACAATCGGCGAAGAAGACAGTATCTGAAGAATCCGCTGCTCCAGTAGTCGCAGAAAAAATTAAAGATGACAAAAAACAAGTGAGTGAGGCGAAGCCTCAGCAAACGCCTGAGTCAGAAATTTCAAAGGATGTTGGTACAGAGAAACAAAGCAGTGAAAAGCCACCATCGAAAGCAGCTGGCAAAGCCAAAGAGAACAAGGAACAGGCCCAAAGTGCCAATATTTCAGACTCCAAGGAAAGCAAGCCTACAGGACAT
>JAPYZC010001307.1:0-47405 GCA_030522665.1 Ichneumoninae sp. A BG-2022a | reverse complement strand
TACGTGACTTCCGGTTTGAAAATCTTATTTTCCAACCGGAAGTGACGTCACGCCGGAAGTACATCGCTTCGGGTTTGAAAATCTCATTTTTCAAGCAGAAGTGACGTCACGCCGGAAATACATCGCTTCGGGTTTGAAAATCTCATTTGTGTGTCAGAGATTTTTCGTGTCAGTTGTCGTCGTGACAACTTTTTCGATGATCATTTGATACACCGCTGTTGAATCTCGCGCCGAATGATGATCGAAGGTCTGAGCTTTCGCACGGCGCTGCCTGTTCGCGTCCATGTTTTAATCGGATACTTTGCTTACGTGTAGAAAGTGACATACCATCGTTCGTTAGCCGGCAGTGCATGTCAGTTGTTGACTGGCAAGTCAATACTACAGCAGGTAAGATGCATCTAATGAAATAATTGCAAAGGACTCGGAAAAGAGAAGAATTGTAAATAAACGCATCACTCGATTCGATTCAAGTGTTAATGTACTTGAACTCTGATTTTTATAACGCCGATTTTGTGGTTCGCAGTATGAAGATCACGGTTAAAGATAAATTGGAAAATGACACGTTGGATTTAAGCTGTTGCGATTTGGAAGATGTGCCAGTAAAGGAAATCGTAAGTACTCGATCGTTTTGTGACCTTGTAAATAATCTTTAAAATTATATCGATAAATTTCAGGCGGCTGTAAAAAAAGGGATCCACCTCGATCTATCCAATAATCAATTGGTCAGACTGCCTGTGAGTATAGAAAATTTAAATTTTATTTTTTTGTTCACATAAATTTTAGTCACAATTTAAAACAGAAATTACTCTTGTTTCAGTCAACATTTGTAAGCCTTACTCATATCGTAAAGCTAGATCTTAGTAAGAACCTATTGGAGGAGCTGCCGGAAAATATCGGTCAACTGAGGCAGCTTAAGCATTTAGATCTGTACAGCAATAAGGTACGGGTATAAAATGGGTGTAAGAGAACCAATCAGCGCAATGTTCAAATGTTACATAATTTTTTTTTTTTTCCTTCGCAGATCAGTAGGCTTCCGTTGAGCTTCGGCGAATTAAAAAATCTAAAATGGTTGGATCTAAAAGACAATCCTCTCAACACAGTGCTCTCCCTTCTGGCCGGTCCATGCGGCAATAATGAGCAGTGTCAGAATTGCGCTAAATGTGTAATAAAGTATTACAGCGACGTTATAAAGTCCATTGAGAAGAAAAAGCAACTTGCCATGGAATCTGGTAATTCAATATATTAGGAATAGTCAATTCGATCTCACTTGTATTATATTTTATATAATATATATATAACATTTTTCCTTTAGTCGAAGAGTTAAAAAAAGAGAGCAAAAGGAAGAAGAAAAAGAAGAAGAATCCTGGGAAAGACGGTGTCAACACTGAGGAGAAGGAAAAGGTGGCCGTTCCCGAAACCGAGACTGATCCGATTATCGAGAATTCGTATCGGGACGTGGCTGACGAAAATCCCCCAAAAGGTAGATTAATTATAAGGAAGTGTACATTGCGACCGAACCGTGCACGGTATGAACACCGATATACGGTCACGGTATAATTGCATTCTCTGTGCCAATATACTGAAGATACCATGTACGGTATGACTAATTTCCACCGGATACGGTAGTGATACATAAACCCAACTCGATATGCCGCCACACGGTACACGGGACGTGGATCGCACCATAGTATATTTGAGAAAAACAAGTCCGACTTGGAAGGTACCGTGATGCCGTATAACTTGTGTCTGTTACGATACGGTGTAAGTCTAAATTCAAAAGCAGCTTGGCTCCTTTTGAATTATCGCGTACGGTATCTTTTAAAAACACAGGCCCACCTTTACACCGTGTAGTATGTATATTTCACGACGGTATTATTCCAATTACATTTATCGCGAGAAACGTCACTGTACCGTGGCCATAATATAATGGCCAGCCAGCTACTATCAGCGTACTAGTGATAGTCGTTAACCGTTTTCGGCGTTCCACTGATAACAGTGGCCAGCTACTATCAGCGTTCAAGCCACTTTTAGCGTTCTATACTTACCATTTTATGGCCACGGTATATTATTATTATTATTATTATTATTATTAATAATATTTATTCGTTATGCGGCTCTAGGACGATGTCCCTTGAGAGCCAACTCCAAATCCAAACGAGATCAGAACGTAGAGGCATACATAGTATTTACACACTTAACACATTCAACATATTCAACATTCCGACCGAGTCCTACAAAATAGCGAGACAATAAATGCTAATAAATGCCAATAAATGAATAACAAAAAATATTGACAATAATGTTGACGGTTCTCACGGTGAATGAATTTGGAATAATACCGTAGGACAATAAACGCACTATGGAGTATAAAGATGGGCCTGTGTGAACGATATCGGGCGTGATACGCAAACGGTGCACTATATTACAGCCAACTAAGCTCCGTTTGAACTTAGATTTGTACCGTATTGTAATAGACGCATCGTACATGACATCACGGTATTTTCTATAGTTGGGTTTTTTCTTCTCAAGCCTACCGTGGTGCGCAAACCGCGCACGGTTTCACAGTATATTTGCGCTGGGAATGTAATTATACAGCGGTCAAGCCACGGTGCCAATAGATACTTCGTAATTATAATTCGTTTTTGGATAGCCAGCTAGATTTATAAAGTCAACATGATTTTCAGCCGGACTCTGTACGACGTATTGTCAGAAGCTGCTCTCCCTGCTTGCCTGGTTGGGAGTATTAGGATTGGTCTTAGAACTGATCATCGTGATTATTCCGAAAATCGATTCCGAAAGATCGAATCAGTTGGTCGACTACATGGAAGCTCACACGGGTCTACCGATCAAAGACTATCAACGAGAGGGTACGAAAAAGTTGGATATCTTTATAGACTACGCTGATTTTTTAATTAATCATGCGAGAGTACTTATCGGTGACACGTATCTTCGACACTTCGGCGAGGAGCCCGTCGATGCGGACGATGCCGATTTGTGAGACGAAAGAATCGTTCAGGATCGTCCAACAAACGATTTCACATTTAAAGAGAGCGCCCGTATTATACATTGTTATGCAGTCTTTGTGTACTCGTAATGACAACAAATATATCATTTTTCCATTTATTAATTATGCAAAGGCAGTTTGGTGGACTTAGTGGCTCCGAAGATATTTGCACGATGTCAAATTTCATCTTTTCCAACTCTCCGTCAATGCATTGCTTTAGGGAAAAAAATAATTGTTCACTGGTCGAATTTTATTCCCTAAGCAAACTTCCCCAAGCGAAGTGTGCGCGATTCAAAACAGCCGTTATAACTTGATGAAATTTCGTCTCGTGCGGATATCTTCGTGGTAATTTTTTCGTAGACGCACAATGTGCCGAAAACTATTCGCTCTTGCGTGTTTTATTCAAGAGCGGATTAATAGATTTCCCCGAGGGTTGTTTGCCCAATGTGCTCTCCACTTTGTTGTAAAATTTCTGTAACTTGTTAAGCTTGGTGGCGTCGTGTTTCTCGGCGCCGGAAAGGATACTGTGGGGTTCGTTTACGTCTTCGGGAAAGGATTTCGATATATCTCTCTTGACCGTCTCGGATACAGCAACGTCGCGAGTAGCAGTTTTCTTTCCGCTCCCGAATCGATTCCACGGCCTCTTCGGGCTGATCGACGATTTGTCCCCGGTCGGGATCACCGTGTCTCGTTGCCTCGTGCGAAAATCCGCGAGTATCGCGATATCGTCGTAGAGTTGTTGTTCCTCTTGCAGATTGTCGCATCGGCTCGTTGCGTCGGCGACGACGCACGAACTTAAATGAAGACAATTTTTTCTGGGTGTCTGATAATGCTCAGAGTCCATCGAGGGTTCGTTCTCCACGGTCGGCTTGAGACAACTTTCTCCCTCGAACATCGCCGACACTCTCGACGCCAGGGTAGCGTTACAATCCGTGCGTCCGACTTCCCGGCCATCTCTCGAATCCTCCTTCCCGTTGTCACGATAATTCGAAACGTCGTCGTAAACTTGCTCGACGACCGCTGCTCGTTCCTCCTCGTTCTTCTCAATCTTTGGTACATCAATGTGATGCGACGGTTTTACGTAAATAGGTCGCGGCGGCGGAGGGCAATTGTAATTGTGGAGATCGTTGACCTTCTGCCTATTCACGGACTCCGAGACATCGTCGTAGTAAGCCAGCGAGTCCAATCCACCGGAAGCCGGTGGCGTCGAATCCAACGAGCTCTTTCGTTTCTCCTTCTTCTCCAACGTTTTTGCGCTCTTACTTTCCTCTACCCGCGCCTTGCTGTCCTCTTTCTTCGGCGAATCTTTCCTGTGTCTAACACGATCGAGAAGGAACCATCTCTTGTGCGGAGACTTCATCGAGTTCCGATCGACCTTCGACTTGCAGAATTCTCCGGCGACTTGCGCATCCGCCTGGGCGACGTCGTCGTAAGTCCGCTCGTCCTTCTCGTGCTTGTCGCTCGCGGCATCCTCGAGGCACTTGCCGACGTCTCTCGGTGGCGGTGTCTGACTGCTCAGTCCGATCGTTTGCACGTCGTCGTACGTCTCGAGAACTTGCCCGGCGCACGGAGACTCTTCCATGCCGTGAGGAGATTCTTTCGGTTGCTCTTTCGATTTCTTCCTCTTGGTCGCTTTCTTCGCTCTAACTTTCTTGCCAGCTTTCTCCTTCACGTTCTCGTAACTCGGTCCGTTGACTCGGAAATCCTCGATCTTGTGATAAATGTCGTCCTCCTCGTAGCCGTCGTCCATCGGCTCGTAAGACGGCTGGTTGACGACTCGCTCGTTCGGAAGGGACGGCAGTCGCCTGGGCTGCAGCCGGATCGGAAGAGCCGGCGGTGAACTCCCGGGCGATGCCGGCGAGTCATTTTTCTTCACGTAACCGGATCCGCTTGCTTGACTTCCGGTTCCTCTGTCCGGCTTGGTGGCTTTCGCAAGCGCGGATTCACCGAGCTTTCGACTCGCTGTGGAGACCCCAACATCCCCCGATACGGAATCGTCCGATCGTTTTGTCTCGATCGTTTCTTCATCGATCCTGGTATCGATCTCCCGAATTTCGATACTCGCGGCACCGATCGCGTCGATCCACTCCTTCATTTCCTTCGGCGTCCTCGCGACGAACTGCGCGTATTAAAAAATATTAATCGGTGAATGTCTTGGACGCCAACTATAAAATACAGTTTAAATTATTAGCCTGAAGATATCTGCAAGACGTCCAATTTCATCTTTGGCGAGTCTCTGTGAATGCATTGCTTTAGGAACAAATTTTTTTATTCTCTAAGTGAACTTTCCCGAACGCAGTTTGTGCGATGAGTTTTGTCTCGTGACGAATTTTGTCTCGTGCAGATATCTTCGGGTGATTTTGAATTTAGTAACCTGAAGAGTCTTGTTTCCTGGGCAAAATATCTCGAAAGCCGATTTCGCACGTTCCGGATCTTTGGGCACGGCGTTCGGCGCCGCTCTTCCCTTGTATCCTCTGATCGAAAAAATTTCCGGGGGTTGTTTGTCGTCGTTGTTCCCATGGATTATCAGGTGCGATCCTACCAGGCCTAAAAAAATAAAAAATTTCATTCGGTCGTCAAACAAGATTTTATTATACTGATTGATTGTCAACTCTTCAAGTACCGGGGATTTTTATCCGGTCGCATCGACCATGCCATGTTATTTTAATTACAAAAAACGATGCGGATGTTCGTAATAAATTTTCTTCTGTTGTAAAGAAAAATAACACTACCAGGTCCGTCTGTGACCGGCCGTGTTTCACATCACCGAAAACTCACCGATCCAGCAGGGCCGCACGTGTCCGCGACCGAATCCGAAGGGTTTGCGATCGATTTTTTTTTCCAGATTACCGGACTTGATCGCTTTGCTGGCGGTGTCGGCGCGAGTGAAGGTCCTGTAGATTTCTCGCAACTTTTCCTCGATTTGTTCGTCCCGATCGAAACTCGCTGACTTGCCGATTTTATCGACCGTCGGTAAACCGAATTCATTGAAGCTCTCGTAGTAGTCCTGGTGAGATGAGGGCGCGCCGGTAGAACGCTCCTCGACACCGACGTACTCCTCGATCTCGATATCTTTGCCTTTTATATTTCTCTGTAGGAGTCCTTTGCCGGCATTCATGTCAAGGTAGGGCTCCGGCGAGGCAGACCCCCGGCTGCCCGCCGCCATCGCGAGTCTCGTCTTTGTTCTCTGAAGCAGGCTCTCCCTCGCATTCTCGATTTTCAGTGGGAGATCGATGTCACCGAGGGACTCGAGAAACTGCACGATATCTGGAAGGTTAATAAAATCTGAGTAAACCGTTGAGTAAGTTTTAATTTTATTAATTTTATTAATTTTATTAATTTTATTAATTTTATTAATTTTATTAATTTTATTAATTTTATTAATTTTATTAATGTTATTAATTTTATTAATTTTATTAATTTTATTAACTTTATTAATTTTAATTTTATTAATTTTATTAATTTTATTAATTTTATTAATTTTATTAATTTTATTAATTTTATTAATTTTATTAATTTTATTAATTTTATTAATTTTGTTAATTTTATTCATTTCATTAAATGGTCTACACTCACCGCCGACGATGCCGGTCAGGTCCGTGTCGACTCCCATTGCTGATCCGTCCTCGATTATTCCACTGGTTATTATGGTTTCTCTTGTTTATCTTATCAGCCGCAACAGAGATGAGCCCCGACGCATTTACACGTTGGTTAATCTTTCCATCGATAACAATCGGTGTCTGATGCATTAATTTGCAGCAACACCGCCGCCGCCGGTGCTCCGCAGTGTAAATTGTACTCAGAGTAACGCTGTGTCCCTTGGACCGGTCACTCATCGCGGGACGTGCGTAAGACGCGATAAGACCGGTCTATCTGCGAGACTCGGCCGGAAAAGGGCGTTTATTGCTACAAATATCTCTCGGTTAATACTCATCATTCATTTATTATTATTACAGATAAAACGCCGAGAGAGAGAGAGAGAAAAAATAAATGACGTCTCTCTAAGATCGCGAACTTAACAGCCTCAACTCCGGAGGATTTTCACTCGAGGTAATTGGCTTAATACAGTCAAGTGCCCAATTTACTCGATTCCCGGTTGTCGCCGCCCTCTCGCGAACGCTCCAATTATTTGCTCTCCTAACGCGGGCCTTTGCCCTGTCGATGACGATTTTTTCCCGCGAAAACAATTACAATAACGCAATGAACGAAAAAAAATGCCCGTCGACTTGAGTGGGAGATCAGAGACGAACAGCAGCGATTTGTATTGAGCGACGTCGCCGTCGCATTAATTTATGGGCGCGCAGAACTCGTCGATTAATGCACAATAACACACGAACGGTTTCAATCGACACATTATTTTATTTTTTTAACTTTAATATCACCGGTGCGTGAAAAAGAACGGGAGGAAGCTCTGTGACGAGACTAGACGCGTAGACTACCAGCAATTAAATGTAAGCTATTCGGCACTCGGCGAGGTGCGTAAGACGACTCCCGCAAAGTTCCCTTGGCTATGCTCTCTCGCTCTCTCACCGCCGAGAAATTCCTACCGCGTAGCACGAACGGCTCGACGAGTCTCGCTCGTCCGCCACCAGCGCTGCTGCACCGTGACTGTATCTCGTTCTTGGGCTGACTCACTCGCTCGTCCTCCGACTCTGCCCCGCGACCATCCACTTTACTCTCTCTCTTAAAACTTTGACAAATTCCGCCTATAAGAAAAATTGTCTCGAGCAATGAGACGGTCGTTTTGCACGCGGTAGAGCTGGCAGACAACACCGAGCCGGATCGATACCTCGAAAATTCACCCGACGAACAGCCGACGACGAGAGATCTTCGTAAGAGCCCACTTGTCACAACGATCTCCCGATTTTACGCAATTGTCCCGAGGAGCGACTGTCCCGATCGATCCCTTTCCCGATCGTTATGTCGTTATAGCTCGAAAACACCAAATGGACGATCAATTGCTGCGCTATCGAAATTACGTACGGGGAATAAGAAGCTTGCTGCTGTTCGCCGGATTATGGCCGAGCCGAAAGTGGCACGACAATTTCGTCTATCGCCGACTGTCTATGCTGAACGCTTTCATATGTCTGACGATGAGCTGCGTCGTTCTGAACTTCTGTCGCCATCACTCGACGAACCTCGATGTGCTGACGAAGAGCATCGGCATAATGGGAAGCTATCTTTCAGCGGTGCTCAAGGTATTATTTTTTATCGTTAACATGCTCGGGGCTGGCGCCGGATGTCGACTAGCGAACATTCAATGCAGTCACGTCGTTGGCGGTCAAGGTGACGTGAAATATCGCCGCCGCTAACAAAAACTCTACCGAACGCCGCTTTGAGACCGCGCTGCGCTGGCGAAGAAGATTCGGCGGACGCAGACGAAGACAATTTTCTTTTTTCTCGGCGGTCTGCGATCTCAAAATTGCATTCAGTCATGGGTGGGGGATTACATTACATCACCTTAAGGCACTAACATAAAGACTTGGTTCAAACTTCATAACACCTGGTATTAACTGTGTGTAAAAACGCGACCTTGTCCTTCTAATGCCCGTATTAAGAAAAAATATTGAAAATCGACCATTTGGACCAAATCCTCATGTTAGGGCCTTAAAGTGAAGTGAAACACGTCCTTTGTCCCTCTTCCTCGCCCAACCGTAAGACCAAAGGCGCATCTCTCTTGCACGCCTCCGTCACGTGACTTTCACTTCGCCTTAAGGTAAATAAAAATCGGCGATTCTCGCGACGATAAACTTAGTTTTTTTTTGTCGAAGGTCATTTGCTTCCTCGTTAATCGCAAGGAGCTCGTGAAACTACATCGAACTCTCGAAAAATATTTTCAAGAAATAATCGACGATCCCGAACTCGGAGGTGGGATTTTCGATTCTCTGAGCGTCTTTGTAAAACCCTCGGTGGCTATAACGATACTGGTGTTCATCGGGACGCTCGTTTTCTTCCTGACCCCTCTCATCTTTCTCGCCGTCCAATACTCCAACGGCGCTTATCCGCTGAAATTCATTCTGCCTTATCCGGGAATGTATCCTTGGTGGTTCGAGGGCGGCGGCGCTGTCTACTGCCTTCACTACTGCTGGGAGGTACTCGCCGGATCGTATCTATTCTGCGTCACTTCCGGGGTCGATTCACTCTTTGGCTATTATATTTTCCAAATGCACGCAATTTTTCGGACTATGAGCATCCGCATGAGGAACCTCGACGGCACGAACGACGATCATAAGGTGACGATAATTCGCGACTGCGTCTTCAAGCATCGGATGCTGGCCCGGTGTCGGGATGATCTACAGAATATCTACGGACCGATAGTTCTCTGGATGTTTCTCACGAGCGCCATCATTATGTGCACACTGATTTTTCAGGCTTCCGAGGTAATCGGCTTGAGTGACTAAAAACATTTGTTTAATAACACTAAACAGATAACAAAAAATAATTAAAAATTAAAAAAAGAAACAAACAATCGCGAACGGAATTGTAGACTCGAGAAATGACGGTTGGCTACGCCATCTTGTTCACGGTTTACATCTCAATGAAGCTCCTCCAAGCTCTGATGTACGCCTGGTACGGGGGAATAGTTTCCACCGAGGTTCGTCAAATTCGTCCTTAACCTTCTGTCTACAAGTACAATTAATTTTACTGCCAGCGAACAGGAGAATTATACGCCACCGAACATTGCAAACAGAGTGAAGAATTTCGCGAGGCGGTTTACGCGAGCGGTTGGCCCGGATCCGGTGACAAACCTCTGATGAACAATATATTGATAATGATGTATCACAAGCCGCTGATATTGACCGCATGTAAATTTCTCATTATTTCCACCGACATGTTTACCGCGGTAAATAAATATTCGCTCATAATATATGTATATATATAAATAGGATCATTCATATATAGTGTAAACATAACTATAGTGTACTTATCTGTAGATCGTCAACGCGACCATGTCCTATTTCTTCTTATTGCAAACATTGGACGACGGGAAGTAAGAGGATATTCCACATAAAAAAGTAAAAACGCGACAAGTATCGACACGAGGGCGATAAGAAGAATTGTAAATGAATAGCGAAGTATAATAATAGTATGTTCCAAGGGAGGGTTCAGAAAAAATTCGCATGATAGCCGGACCGGCATTGAGCGAGAAACGCGACCATGTTCTATTTCTTCTTATTGTAAACATTGGACAACGAAAAGTAAGATGCGCTTCGTAAAAAAAATAAACTTAAAAACGCGACGAATCGACAGATCGATAAGACAGAATTCACTTGTAAATTAATAGCGAAATATAATAATAGTATGGTCCGAGAGAGGGGGTTTAGAAAAGATTCGAATGATAGCCGGACCCGGATTGGGCGAGAAACGCGACCATGTTCTATTTCTTCTTATCGCAAATATTTTGGTCGACGAAAAGTAAGAGAAACACTTTTAAAAAAATGTAACCGTAAAAACGCGACGAATGGACAGGAGATCGATAAGAATGAATTTACTTGTAAATGAATAGCAAAACATAAAAATAGTATGTCCCAAAGGTGGGTTTAGAAACGATTCGCATGACAGGCGAGCCGAGGTTGAGCGAGAAACGCGACTATATCCTATTTCTTCTTATTGCAAACATCGGAAGCCGGAAAGTAAGAGGATACTCCACTTTAAAAAAAAATCAACCTAAAAACGCGACGAATCGACACGAGATCGATAAGGAATTTACTTGTAAATGGATAGGCGAAATATAAAAATAGTATGTCCCGAGGGAGGGTTTAGAAAAGATTCGCATGATAGCCGAGCCGGGATTGAGCGAGAAACGCGATATTTATTATCAAAGTGCAGGACGGGGATGACTGTGGAAGTAGCAAAACGATGAGCGGCCGAGAGATGATATTTCCGAGGCACGCGACGACCTCGCTGCTGCCTCGAACGACGCCTCGAATCTCTCGTATACAGTGTTCTCTCGGCGCTCGGCATCGCCAAACGCGCTAAACCTTAAATATTCTCGCATTCTTTGACGTAACGTATTTCCGCGCACGGTGTAGTCGGGATCGGTTCGATCGGGTTCTTACTTTTTTTTTTAAATCAGTTACAATGATTATCGATACTAATTCGTCGGACTGTGAGCGTCCGGTCGGACAGGAGGATGCTGTTCACTGTAGAACGAATCTGTTCACCCTGTACGCCGGTGTGTTTCGCGTAATCCTCGCCAAGTGGAAAAAAACAATGGAGCATGCACAGGAGGCCGAACGAGCGAGACAAATGGACAATCTCATTCTCCCGAGCAACCAGGAATGGAGATATCAGGTTTATTATCGTCTCGTCGATCTGCAGAGGGAAATCGATCTCGGTCCCGTTCCCGAAACTGACAATACCCAGTAAGTCGATTAAAAACGAAAGTTTGTCTTTCGCCGGCACTTGTTAAGCCTCCTCGTGCTGTGAAATAAAGGGTGCGCTCTTAAATGCAGTTCCACATGCATAGGCGGCTGAAATGGGCGTTCTTATATTCCAATCTGCTCTCAGTTCAGGGCTTAATTTTAACACAGCCCATACAGCATGCAAGATTTCGAAATCATTTTAGAAATACTTTAAATCTTTCAAATCTTACGATATATTTCTGAAATATATGAGAAGTATATTTTGAAATATTCTATCAAAAGATCCCGATGGAACGTTTCTCAACTATTTAAAAAATACACTTAATCTTTCGACACTTTTGAACATAATTTTGAGATCTTTTTTATTTCATGTTTCACCAAGATATTTCTACGCTTGTTTACGTATATGCAACTTGGACCGGAGACGAAATCTTTGACATTTTGCTGAAATAAATTTAAGAAAACATTTCAATATAAGATTTATGAGCGGACAAAAAAATGTTTAAAAAAACTTTTCAAAAATATTTCCGTGCTATGTGGGAAATCTGCTTTGATAAACGTTCTTTTGTTATCAAAATGGACGGAATGTATCCCGCGGAACGAATCAGATGTGCCGTTGACAGTTAAAAATAATACAACCTATAGCTGAGCAGATCTGCGGTCGAGAACTCCCCCAAAATGTTTTAAGAAACTATATAATAATTACTTAAAGGATGAAAGAGTCGATTGCAAAGAAGGACGAGCCGAGTAAGTGGGACTGGGAGCCAAGCGTGGTGCGAGTTGTGAGACCGAGGAGTGGAAACATCGACGCGTCCCTAGCATCATTGGCGGCGATAAACGAGAGCGGCGGCTCGATGACTGAGGCGTGTATCGAGCCGGGCTGGCGGGTCGGGGACATCCTGCTCGCGGCGGAGGTTCTGCAGGGGAAATCGCCAGCGCCGACTTACAGGGACGAGGCCGAAATGCGCCGGGTGTTCGGACTCGTTTACGATGTTCTACGCTGTGAGTTGCAAACGCTCGCCGAAGTCGCCTGACGTAGTGTAACACAAAGTATAACCGTGCGCGCCCCGATCGTAGACAAAGAAATATTGAATCAAGCGCTGCAGGACGTTGGCTTCTGGTACCGATACGGCAAGCACAGGAGTCGCGAGAGAACTGTTTGGCTTCTTCTGTACGACATGCAGGGTAGGAAGTTCGCCCGTCACGGAGATGGCGCTGCGGTCGAGTTGCGGGAGCGAGCTTTCAGAAAAGCGGGCCTTGCCGAGATCGAGGACGCTCTGATGGAAACGAAAACGCGTCTTGCCGCGAGTGTGTCGCGTCTGAGAATCGGTGGTTCGGCTCTCACTTTGGGTAAGACGAGACCATTGTTTTTCTTGCGCATTTATTGATATTCTGAGTAATCGATATTTCGTGTCGATCAGAGCAACTGCTGCCCGCCCACCTTCGCACGGTCGAGGGCGTCACCTGGGGAGAAGACGGCGCGATAGCTTCCGGCTGGGTGAACACGATAAAGATGGCGAGCAAGGCTCAATTCGTCGTCGAAATGGCGAAGCTGCAGCTCCGCTTGTCCGCCGATTCAGAGGACACGGAGCTCGACGAGAATCACTACGTTTTCGACCCGCTCTGTCCCAAAGTCGTCAATCTGCACGACAAGGCGAGAGAAAGACTGGCCATGTCCGATCTAGTGACGAGTCATCGATTCGTCTTTCTGGTATTCGCGTTTGTTCTGTTTCCGAACGAGCCCGACCCGGGCTCGGTCGGTAGCGGAAACTGTAATGAATCTTTCTCGCTGCTGCTGTTTATGGTCGAAAAAAAGTCTCACCGAAAGCTGAAACGAAATCTGCTTCCTACACCGTAAAAAAAATTTGTAAATTTAATGTACTGGTCTGCAAGTTTTTATGCAAAAACTGGCACATGAAATTTAATCTACAATTGTGATGAAAAACTGATATACTTTTTCATTGAAATTAAAGTAAATTCTTTAAAATAAAGTATTTCCAATGTTTTTAATCCATTACACATTAATTTTACATCGCAATTGTACATGAAATTTAATATGCCAGTTTTTGCATAAAAACTTCCAGTCCGCAACGTTAAATTTCATACGATTTTTTTTTTTCAGTGTATGAAACTTTTCTCGACCGTACATGCCAGCATACACGAAAAACATCGATTACAGTTTTAGTTACCGACAGAGGTATTTCGCGTGCTCTTGAACGCGAGACAATACCGATCGAACATTTTCTCTGTTCAGGAAAGATCGCTGTGTCTGGGAGCGGCGGCTCTCGCTCGATCGGTTCGCTGCGGTCGTCTCTGTGGTCCGGTAGTTCTGACCCACTCGATAGCTCCTCGCCACACCGCCTACCTGGCTGGCCTCTTGGCCGACATCGAGGACGCTGGACGACTCTTGGCCTTCGGCACCGGCGATCAACGTGGCCAGTACGAGCAATATCTGACGAAAATCGGCATTACCATTCAGCAGTGCCGAGTCTTCTCCGAGAAGTTAGAAATTATTATTTAAATTATATTTACAAAATTATCGATCGATAATTTCAAACGAATAAACGATCTATTCTCCCCGCCAGATACGTGACGCCTCCGCCTCTCGCCGAGCTCGAAAGAGCCACGGTCGTCCTGGCCACGCCACCCTGCAGCTACACGGGAGTCCGAGACGTCGTCGATCTCGCGGTTGCCCGCGGAGGAGACACGGGACTCCTCGAGTCTTTGACGAACATAAAAGTCGATCTCGATCGGCCGAGGGCGCTTCTCACCGAGCAGCTGACCACTCTGAACTACGCTCTCACCAGGCCGAACGTTCAATTGCTCATCTACCAAGCCCACAGTATTCTTCCCTCGGAGACCGTCGAGATGGTCCAACAGGTCGTTCAGTACGCCAACAAAATGGCCGCCGACAAGTACGCTCGTGAGCATCCGGTGAACAAAGAAAAATTATTATCTGGATTATTTCATTAGCCGCGAGCGTCAAATAGTCTTTCAACTCTATTGGGGAATTGTAGCCGAAGCGAAAGCTCCTGAGCAAAGAGTCCGCGACGAAGATCTCGAGGACCGTCGGTAAGTCCGGAAAACGCGGGCAATCCATGGATCACAAGAAGGACAGCCAGGAGGATCGACGGACCCAATCCGAAGAGGAAGAAACCGCGGCAACCGCTGGAGAAATCGAGGCAATACATCGATACTCTTTGCTATTGTATTTTTTTTTTGCCGTTACCGGCGCTTCAGCGATTTAATTTGTATCTTAGGTGCCTGACAGCGATCTCTTCGAGATCGGTGCACCCGTCGATCTGTACGGCAGGCAATCCGTAAAATGGTTCAACGACGGATGCTATCTCGCTGTGATAAAGCGCAAGGAGATGATGCAGTTCAATTCCCTCTTCATGATCAAAGTCGCCGAGTCCAAAGGACTCTTCGGCGATCCGACGAAAGTCCAAGAGGAGCAACCGAAGGAGGAGCCACAGCAGCAGCAGCAAGTCGATGCATCATGCGCTCAAGGCTCGAATCGTAGACGCTTCAAACGTCCCAAGGTCCGTCTCGAGTTACGATAAACTTTCAACGTCACATTTATTTATTTATTTAGATTACAGGATAAACCCTTTTACTACATACAATAATAAAAATAAATCAGTAAATCGGTTATTTATAAAATATTATTATTGCCATTAATAATAATAATATTAATAAATATTTATTTGTAATAATTGTAACGGATGGTTTGATTTGCAGTTCGACACGGATCGCATCGCGGCTCCGACGCACTCGTCGATCGTGCGATCGAGCAGAGTGAGAAAAGATTACGGCGAGGCGCGGAGAAGAGGTTCGTGCCCGAAGCACAGCGAGCGCGTTGCACAGAACGAAAGGTTGTCGAGTGCACAGGTACGTGAAGCGAAACGGCGGGACGCCCGACGTTGGTGGGACGAGTCCACCCAATTCTTACTGCACGCGGCGGCTTGCGGATCGTGCAAGTTTCGACTCTTTCACACGGATCCTTGGACTGGAAAGATAATATATCCTCCCCACGTCCAAGATATCGAGCTCGATCGATCGTGCGACCAAATGAAAGATCCTATTATTTTTCGTAACAGCCTCAAGGCTCTAACCTTCGTAGGGAGGTGATTCTGTCGCGTGATGATACGATTCATATAGAATAGAAATTCATCGCGTGATGCGCCGTTATATAAAGCGGCCCAATTATTCCACCAGGCACGGTGTGGCCCCGTTAGCGATAACCGCATACACGTTGTAATGAGAATTAACCGTGAAGCAGGGTGTCGAGAGCAGCTTCAACTATTTCCTCGCAATACTCATTCCTCGTCTTCTCTTTCCCCCCCTCGCGCTCGACCGCTCACTCGCGTGTTCCGCGACAGTCGCGGAAATTATAATCATAAATTCCCCGTCCGTCCAGGCCACGTCGGCCATTATCCTCGCTTCTGCGGGGCTCTTAAAGAGGTTCCGATTATTACCGAGCAATAAAAGTAATCAACGACCGTCCGTAACGAAATTACTTTAATTATTCCCCGTAGCATTTCCCAAGCGCACCCTCTCGGGTATCGAACGACTCTTCGGCCACCGACGAGGTTCTGCGTTTGAAGATTCGACGATCTCCCATGAGCCAGGCGAGTATCGCGAATTATCGTATAGGTTTTCATTTTTTTTTTTCACCGTGAGTGGGACTGAAAATGTTCCGTGGATATTAGGACAGCGCGTTGATCGATTTGTGGACCGACGAGACACGTCGACCAACCTCGGTAGAAATTGCCTTGAGGGACAACAACGAAGAGTAAGCTCGAGCATAGATGCATTAAATCGTTAATGTCGAGACTTTTTGTTATTCTATCTGCTTTAAGATCTCCATTGGATGGAAAGTCTTCGACCATTTGGGAATCAAGAGACTATCGAGACTCGAGTGCCTTCAGTTTCCCATATGGAACCCGGGCTGTTAACAACGCGACACGACCGATTACCCTTGACAACGTGCTGGATGACCGCGACAACGAGAATTTGTGGGAGCTTCGGCAGGCACGGCGAGCGTCCTCGACGCTCGCGAGAAAAACATCGCGGTTGTATCATCCGGGCGGTTCCATCAGATTCAATAGAGCATCGAACTCGAATAATCCGCCGGCAACGAACGACCAATTACACACCCAGAGGTTCCGCATACTCAGATAAAAAGAACGATTAATTCAAGTAGTTTTATTTTAAAAACGTAACTCTGTACCTGAAAACCTTCATCGAGATTAGTCAACCCCTATAAAGTTGGCGTGACACGATTCATTAAATCATCCGTCTCAGTCGCTGGCTGCGTTTGGGAACTGAATGAATGAAAACTAAGATTTTCAAACCGGAAGTGACGTTTTTCCGTACGACGCGAAACCTGAGATTTTCAAACCGGAAGTGACGTTTTCCCGTACGACGTCACTTTCGGCCGAAACCTGAGATTTTCAAACCGGAAGTGACGTTTTCCCGTGTGACGACACTTTCGGCCGAAACCTGAGATTTTCAAACCGGAAGTGACGTTTTCCCATATGACGACACTTTCAGCCGAAACCTCAGATTTTCAAACCGGAAGTGACGTTTTCCCTTGTGACGACACTTTCGGCCAAAACCTGCGATTTTCAAACCGGAAGTAACGGAATTTTCCTTAAGACGTCACTTCCGGTCAAAGACTGAGAGTTTGAAACTGGGAATAACGTTTTACCGTATGACGTGACTTCCGGTTGAAAGCTGAGATTTTGAAACCGGAAGTGAGAGTGAAGTGCAGCGCCAAAGCGTCATACATGTAAATTTCCTGAAAGTTTCTCTCGTCGATTCGTCAATAGCGATTCGTCGGCAAGCGAACCATTGTCCAATCAGAGACTCAGAGCAATCTGCTTACAAGCATTGACAAGAGAATGCAGTGGGGGCAGATTTCCTGTTCTTCGTTCGCATTATAGTTTGTTGTGATAGAACGAACGGAACTGTGTACACAACAATCCACGATGGATCCGATTATCGAGAAAGAACATCAGCCTGTTTCCGAGCCAAGCACTTTGACAACAAATGAAACCCCGAACACGATAAAAAGTTCCAGAATAAAATTCCGTTGGAAGGGTAAAATAGTAAAGGAATCAACCTACAAGCACAAGCTAGCTCTGAAGGAGGCAGCCAAAAAAAGAAAACTTGCGATTCAAGAGGGCAAAGTGGATCCTAAGATCCCCGTGGAAGGACGTCGTATTGTAGATCTCGAATTGCTTGCCAAGCATCTGAGATGCAATTACTGCAAGGAGACTTTATCTCTCTTGGATACCGAGAGCGAAACTCGCAGGGGATTGGCGTCAATCTTGCATGTACGATGTCGGCAATGTTCCGAAGTCAATCTTGTTCCAACGAGCAAAAATGAGTCTGACAAGGATTCAAAGAGCAGACTGTACACCGTAAATTGCGATGTCGTAAAAGGTAAGCATCAAGTAGCATAAGAAAATGCATTCTTTCACCCAATGGCCATTGAAACTTTAGGCACAGCTCAAGCTGGTATAACCTGTAACCGTCTCAACAAACTACTCGCTTCCCTCAATGTCCCGCAACTTCAGTGGAAACTCTTTCAAAGATACAAACACGAATCAGCTGGCACAACAGAAACTGAGAAAGGAGAAAAAGTTGACTTCTCCGTGGATGCTGCATTGGAGACAGCCGAAATCGTCCAGAACTCAGATGATGTCCAAAACGTCCTTCCAGATATCTTTCAAGTGTAACCTATTCATCCCTCAATTTAGTTACATAAGTTATTTTTGTAAGAAAGCAGTAAACTCTATTGCCAATCGATCTATCTCGCTCAGTACCCGTAATTATTAAACCCTGCAAAACAATCGGCAACATACGAAATCTAAAGTGACCCGTTATTTGACCGAGTCACATCGCTTAAAGGGAAACCTGTCAGAAGCCCGACAACACAGTCCGGGCTTAATTAAGATGGGCCCGTCACCGATGGGGTGTAAAATCTATAACGAACTGCCGTAGCAGGGATAATTGTTTATTGTTTTGTGATTTGTGTCCCAACCGCGGCGACTGCCCGCGAATATTGATTGTCGTCGAGTCTCCGAGGAGTCTCGCCGTGCGTCCGAATCGTCTGTCCGTAGCTATTTCGAGGTTAGTAATATCGCAGTTCCATAAACGATTCCGTACACAAAATATACACGTAGTTTTGCAGGATACCAAAACCAAAAACGATGGAGAAATTAAAGAGGAAAAAATACACGGAGGAGGCACTGAAGAGTGCGCTCGCTGCCGTCAGCAGCGGTCGTACGATAAGAAGCGTCAGCAAGACATTTGGCATACCAAAAACAACACTCCTCTACAAGCACAAAGGTATAATACCGATCGGAAAAAATATGGGCCCTCCGCCGGTATTGTCGCAAGACGAGGAGAACAATCTCGTCAGATGGATGATCCACGTGAGCGATCGGGGATTTCCGATAACGAAAACGCAACTTATAAACAGTGTAGAGTTGTTGATCAAGCAGTGTAAAAAAGTTACGCCCTTCAAGGACGGTCGTCCCGGTAGGCACTGGTACGAGGGTTTCCTGCGTCGCCATCCGGAAATATCGGAACGATTCTCGCGAACCGTACCCACCGCTAAATCATCGATAAAAGAAAATTCTCTCCGCGAATGGTACGACAAGGTGCAACAGTATTTGACAGAGAAACAATTGACCGACATCGATACGTCGCGCATGTTCAACTGCGACGAGATAGCGTTCTTTTTGAGTCCAAAAAATGACAATGTCCTGATAAAGAAGGGCGACAAGGCTGTACATAATTTTATACCCTATGACGAGAACGAATGCCTGACGAATTTGTTTATGGCCAGCGCCAGCGGCATTCTCGCACCTCCGATGGTAATGCTGTGCTACGAAAGAATACCTTACAGCGTCTCCCAAAGTATACACGAGTCCTGGGGAATCGGGAAGTCTGACAACGGCTGGATGACCGGCGAATCGTTCTACGACTACATCGTCAACGTTTTCGAACCTTGGTTAACCGCGAACGAAATTCAGAGACCGATCGTTGTTTACGTCGACGGACATTCGTCCTACTTGACGATGGCCCTCGATGATTTTTGTTCGATGAAGGGCATAGAGATAATAGCCCTGTATCCGAACGCCTCTCACATAATGCAACCGTTGGATGTCGCGTTTTTTCAACCACTGAAAAACGCGTGGAAGAGGGCGACGCAGCAATGGCGCATCGACAATGGCGGTAAAAGACTGCGAAAAGAGAACTTCGCGACGGTTCTCGTTCAAGCGTTGACCACTCTGAACGTCGGTCAACTAATTCCCAACGGATTCAGATTGAGCGGTTTGCATCCGTTTTCCGCGGACGCCGTTAATGATACGAAGAGCATCATCAAGCAAGAAGTCAGCCAGCCTGTTGCAGTCAACAACACTCCGAGCAAAGAAATGAATAAAAAAAGCAAAGAGATACAAAAACACTTGAAATTCATTGAGGAGCACATAGACGGCAACTCGTTGTTGGCTTTCCGCGACGCCGAAATTATGGGCACGTGGTACGGCGACATCAGAGACGAGAATCTTTTCATATTTTGGTTGCAGCTTCGAAGACTAGCGAATAACGAATCGTAAATAAACTAATTTTACATTGTATGTTCGTGAATGTTACAATTTCAATGTACATCGTCCCTCTAATTTTATAGACTAGACTCACAGTTTTGTTAACAAATAAAGAGGAGAAATCATATTTTTATAGTATAATATATGTGGACTAAACAAAATTATTTCATTTTTTTGTGGTATCTTTGCGTAACGTCGTTAACCCTTTATGAGTCACACCACCCGAAACCTCATCGAAACGGGAGGAAACACACGGTGCTTCGGCAGCGCGTAAAAATACACTGGAAAAATAAATTGTGTATTCAATATACTGGGACTTGCAATTTGGTTAGATTAATAGAACATTAATGTACGTTTGTTTGTAAAATTCAAATACCAGATATTAAAATTACAAATCTTTTGACCGAAATTAAACAAAATTTTAATGAAAACAAATTTTACGGTAAAATTGCAACGCACATGTGTTTCAAATTTCAGAAAAAGTTTATGTAAAAAAGCTTTCAATACCGTTCATTAATTTTCATACCAATTTTTCTACAATGTGGTAATAGAGGTGTCACTTATAAAGGGTTAGTCAGCTTCTTTAACAAATTTGCAACAAACATTGAAACATTGTCTTAAAATGTTAATCAAGTATTCGTCGCTTGGATCGTGGTCTCGAAATTATTAGTATTAATTGAGTCTGAGATTCCGAATATCAATTATTTATTGACCTGCAATGAAAACAAAAAAAACAGTAATAATAAAAATTACGCATAGCCGTATTTTCATGGAATGTACAATAATGTTTCACTGCATGTCGGTGCAATAACTTATATTATTGGATTCTTTGGTAACATATGTGGAATCAAATTAATATTGTTTTCAAGGTATGCTGGGGGTTTCACATAGGTAAACCTCAGCTTGGACACAACTGAACAAATTTTAGACGTACAGTATTGGAGATCATCATTTACACTATGGTTAACAGTTTTTATACTCTATATAAATATATTATCTGTTTGGACATTTTTACTGCGTTAAAGTAATGCCGCGTCAATTGTTTTCCTTTTTTTAAACGTATTTCTCGACAAGTAGTTCGTTCGATCGAATCTACCGTTCGCCATCAAAACGCGTCTTTTATGTTTTGAAATTGTCGAACGGCCAGGTCGACTGGTAAATCAAAGTTATTGTTCGTCAATCGATCGAGTGTATGAAAGGCGTCTTGAAATCCTGTCAAAAATACAACAATGTCAGTGATTAAATGGTTATTTGATTGAAAAAATCGAGTGTCGGGAATTACCAGTTTTAACGACGTAACTCCAGGATGTATAGTAATTCTCCAACAGATACTGGCACTGGAGGATAAGTCTCAACCAGGCGACTAGTTTCTTCGCACTGAGAAAAGCGTTACTCGATTACAATTCAAATAGATTAATATCGAAAACACAAAATAGATTCTCATACTCACTTGAGCGCCGCGCAAATAAATGCCTTCAAGTGAGAATCGTAACTCCTTTTGTACAGTGTATGGGAGGCTACGATGTTGCCGATAGTAGTCAGTAGCGTCTTTAATTGAAGAAAAGAAAAACCGTAACATTATTTGCAACACAGATGAAAAATCGATTGATGCTTACCTGTTTCGCCGAAGTGCCTCTTCCGTTGACAAGGTCGAGATTGAAGCTCTGCGACAACTTTTGTGCCGGACTAGAATTGTATCGATGCCCATTTTTAATTTCGTAGTATTTGATAATCAATTGCCAGACGTGAATGGAGTTCGAGGACGAGTGACTTTTCTGCGGAAAGCAGCCGACGAACGGCACGACACTGGTCGTTCGCACGTCGGAAACAAGACCGTGCTGCATCAGATCGCGAATGCACACAGCGAGATGATTGCGAACGGCGACGGTGACCGCGGAATTCGACGATACTTTCCAAGAGTCCGAGTCCGAAGTGTAAACGCTCTCGTTTTCGTTGTCGTCGTCGTCGTCTCGGCGATCGATCTCCGCGATCGTTTCTAAAACATGTTCGACGGCTATGTCAAGCCGCGTGCGCAGGTCTCGCCAATTGTACACGGAATTCTTTTCGAATGTACGTCGTACGCGGCTGCTGCCGCAACCGAGTTGCGAAATCAAGAACATGTGCAGCAGAGCAACGACCTTTCTCACGGTATTCAGGGTTCTCGTCCTGTTCTCCTCCTCCGACTCCGCTCTCGGCGAAGCTTTTTTTCTTGAACCGGCCGACGTAGTCGCGACCCCGCCGGTGTGAACCGGACATGCGCAACTGCACGCCAGCGTTTCCGGACTGACTTCCCCCTGAAGATAGTTTATAAATCTTTCCAAATCGGCGATCTGCGTCTTCAATTGAGTCACTAACTGTTCCTTCATCTTTAACGGGCTGACGATCTAGAAGAAAACGAAAAAAACATGTCACTTTTCGTGTATTCCTTCGACGCGCGATAAACGGGTCTACCTGATTTATAGCGTGATCGACTTGCCACCGCAAGTCATCCACGGGCAGCTTGCACATATCTTCGACATTGAAATTCAATTTTTCCTTAAGATGATCTGAAATGAAAATCGTCAGTACGGAAGGTAAAAAAAAGTGTCCAAACCGGGATTTTCAACTATCCTGACTATATACGGATACTGACTGATTACTATATTCTGCCTTTCTAATACTACGCTCTGCGGCAAGTCCTGTCCTCCGGTCTCGTACGCGTACGTTTCCAGATCCTGCAGTTGATGCTTAAGCTGCCCGATCAGTTCCCTCTGCTTCGACCTCTGCAAAGCCATTTTCGATTCGACTTCCACATCGCTCAAGACTCCAATGTTCTATGAATAAAATAATTTTCTTTACTTTATTTTCTGTGTAAAGCTGGTTTTTTGAAAACAAAAAAATTAAAAACATTTCAGAAATAAATCATCCTTGTAAGCATAGGAAATATAAACAGCTGTTATTTTACGTTTGGCTGGTGCGACGCCTGCGACAGCGGCGTGATAGATCTACTGGTATAAGGCAGATTAGTCGGAACATCGGGAATCCCCCTGAATGCGAATTCCTCGAGTTCCTTGAGTAAACCTTCTTTTTCGCTGGTAGGCGCGTCGACGATTTGTCGCAGACGAAACTGGACCTGCGGTAGTTACAACAAGTCAGTAAAAATATCAACATCGATAGTTGGATTAATTGGATTAGTCTTCCCTTGGTACCTGAGCAAAGTGGGTGGTTAGCGCTATTAACGACGAATTAAGCATTTCCTGTTCCTCCTCCAACAACCTGAGTCTGTCCATGTCATACGAGAGACTGCAAAGTTATGTTAGTCGTCGTGTTATCGTACCGTGTTAGTCAACACCAACCCCTCTATTATTTATTGTGTTAATCGCATCAATGAGCATTCAAGCGGAGACACAGCGGAGCTTCTTACTTTTCCATGCTGTGGGAGCATTTGTATTCGTCGTTGAAGTCATTGTCGCCGTCGTTCGCGCCGACGGGCGCCCAGCGCTCTCCCGACGGTCTTTCGCTCTCGTCCGAATTGTAAAACTCGTCATTCTCGCAGGTCTTGTACATATCCGGCGTAACACTGACGAGACTGTCCGGTTCCGTTTGTGCCTGAAATAATTCGACCGTACGACAGACACATGACGTTTGAAAAATCGATATACGAAGTCTCTCCCCCCCCCCTCCCGCGTCAATTATCTTCTGTTGACAATTCTTTTTGGTATTTACTTTGGTGTACGATGCTTACCATCGCTTCCGCGTTTAGCGCGTTGCATTGGGACATCGCTCGCAGCAAAGAACGACGAGTCTTGCAGGATATAATATAACGCCTAACACGAACGCACGTGCACACGGCAGCCTGACGTGCCTGACGTGCTGAGCAGGTGGCTGCTGGACATTTCTTCCCCTATTGCACGCAATCGGATCGATCTGAGAATCTCGGATGCTGACCGCGAACCGTCCGGATCCAGAGATTTGCGAACGACCGAGGTATCAAAAGCCGAGGGGGCTTTTACGGGGATATTAATCAACAGCTTGGAAGGACGATATTCCTTCGAACGCGCTCGAGATCCCGAATATCTCTCTGGCGAGTGACGGCCAGCAGCGCCGACGTACCACTGGATGGAGACCGGGAATTTTAAATCGACTTTATTCAAGAATGACAATCGTCCCCGCGCTCCGTCATTGGCCTGACAACCGACTGCCTGCTCACCAACTTTTCCATCCCGACTGTACCACGCGTATTCGCTCACACTCGTGCGTTCTGTTCCGTCTGCTACACTTGGCCGCCTTGTGTTCTGTCCAGTTCGGTCCGACACATTCAGCCGCTCACTCGCGTTTTACGAACGACGTTTGCTCTCATTTAATTTACACTTTAGTGCTGTGGTGAATATTGTCAATCACGAGAGAGTGTTCAAACGAGAATGGACGTGACAAAGTTTCAGGAATTCATGGAATTGGTCGGACGCCTAAAGGTATGACATAGTTACGTATATCTACGAGAAAGTTTGGTGGTTTATTAATAACTCCGTACCTGCCAAGTTGCCCTCGTTCATATAGATTTAATAGATTTCTTCCAAGGACTATTGCGATAAAGCTAATGCAGATAACAGCGACTCTGCACTGAAAAACAACGATTATTGGGAACAAAAGAAATTATACATTGTATTAGCCTAGGATTAGCCTAGGATTGAGAGAGCTCGTTGAATTTCTACGTATATATGAATCGCCAAGCAGAGAAACGATACATTGTATTAGCCTCGGTATGAGAGAGCTCATTGAATTTCTACAAACTCGTATATACACACCCATAAGTATAAACAAGCAGAGAAAGGATGTATTATACTAGCCTAGGATCGAGAGAGCTCATCGAACCTATAAGAGCGCGCGTACCGATAAAGATCTCTCGGGTGACCATCTGTACCACAAACACTATTACAAAGAAGGAAACTAGCACGCACTGGAAAAAAGAAAATTTCTACGAAATTTAATATACCTGCACTGAAAGTTTTTATCCATAAACCAGTGCATTAAATTTTATTGAACAATTTTTTATTTACAATTTTGATGAAAAATTAATGTACAGCTATATTAACTATAATAATATAATTATAAAAACTTTGGAAACTCTTTGCTTTTAATAATTTACTTTAACTTCACTAAAAAGTATATTCATTTCTTATCACGATTGTACATTCAATTTAATGTACTGGTTTTTGCATAATAAACTTCTGTCCCGTACATTAAATTAAAAAATTTTTTTAACAGTGCGTATAAGAAATAGTAATACATTTATTTTATTTTTTTCAGCATATGAAGCGAACGGGTTGGGTATTGAGAGACATCAAGGATCCAGAACCAATAGCAGGACATATGTATCGAATGGCCATGCTGTCTTTTTGCGTAGACAGCAATGACAAATTGGATAAGATAAAGTATGTCTCAATTTAAAACTTATCATCTACGTCTACAGTGTGGACAATGAAAATATATATCCGAAATAATGGAAAAAATTTGTTACATATTTAGGATAATGCAGATGGCTCTTGTACACGATCTTGCGGAATGCATTGTTGGAGATATTACCCCGCACTGTGGTGTACCGGTAGACGAAAAGCACAGACGAGAGGACAAAGCTATGGGAGAAATTTGTCAACTGTTGGGAGACAAGGGTGCGGAGATGCTGGATATCTTCAGGGTAAGCTGTTCCCTGTTGAGTAAACTGGCAAAATATACTTTTCCAAGACACTGTAATCAAAGTGTTTTGGTGTATTAAAATATTACAATAAAGATAATATTATTTTATTATTATTATTAAACTTTACAGAAAGGAAGTGTAACACTTAAAAAATCTGCATCTTAATAACTGAATTACAATTTTCTTTTTTCTTATATTTATTCTAAATTCCTATAAACTCTTATAAGTAATCTTTTCGGCGTACCTCGACGAATTTTCTGACTTGGTGCAATCACACTAACATAGTGTACATTCTTGTAAAAAGTGTTCATCCCATGAATTTAAATAAATAAATCGATGAACATTATCGATTCCAGGAATACGAATCTCAAGAATCACCGGAAGCCAAGTACGTCAAAGACCTGGACAGGCTGGATCTCATAATGCAAGCGTTCGAATACGAAAAGCGGGACAAGACACCGGGCAAACTCGAAGAGTTCTTCGCGGCGACGAACGGAAAAATAAGGCATCCATTTTTGAACAAAATCGCGGAGGGAATAAACGACCAAAGAAACGCCTTTCGCCAGGTTTCGACCGACATGAAATTATGACAAGTTAAGTTAAGCTATTGAGGAGGTAAAAAAATAGCAGCTCTTATGAAGCGATTTTTTTTTATCGAACGTTTCGTTCGACATCGTCGCGAAAGGCACATTTTTGGGCCAAGTTGAAAAAAACCGCGTGAAAACACTAACGAAACAATATAACACAAGTATCAACGGGATGACCTTTGGCCCCGCAATATTCCTACGGATAATAATAATATATTAGTACATCACTAAAACGATAAAGTCGATATTATTTATGCACTTTCTCAAATAGTGTATGTTGTATTTAATTTCTTTTTTGAAACTCCACCGTTCATCGTTTTAAATAACACGCAATACCAGCTGGCAAAATTCATTTGCTCAGTCAGCCAACTTTTAAAATATTTTATTTATACAGCTTTTGCGAAACTCCGAAAATAAGAGTTGTGCGATACTAATCGTCTTATAAAAGTCAATTCGAGAGTTGTTGTACACGAGTAACCGAACGAGGGCCTAGGAAATTATAAGGGAAAGTGATTAGTTTGCAGCTTACGTGAAAATTCATTCATTCATCACATAATATTACATAGTGGAATAACACCGTACGTGTTCGACATTAATTGATTAACATTAATTAACAGCATAAGAGAAGTAAATACTGTCGCACAGAAAAAAGTCTCAGTTCTCCATCAGGGGATGAGCCATCATCATTAGAGTAAAAAAAGACCACTGCCATCAGCAGATAAGACTTGTTAACGATAATGACATTGTCAACGTGTTTCCGCGGTAATTTGTATTGCTTTCACTGAAAATTATTTCCAGAGACTTTTGTACAATCCACAATGCAAATTACCAATTGGCGTATTATTTTACTTAATCCTTTGTTTTACTATTGGTGTAATGAAAGTCCGATTCGAGTCCGATATCGATGTAAGATCTCGTTAATTAAAAAATACCGACTTGTGTTGCATTTAAATGATTTAAAAGTCGAGTAACGTGTCTGTATCGTAATATTGATATTAATTATAGCCGAATCAGTACAAATTTTTTAAGTAGAAACAAACCTTTGCAACTTTAGCAAGATAAGTTTGTAAATACTTATAAAGCGTACATTTCGATTTAAAAAAAATTGAAAAACAATTAGAAGTTTGATACCTTTCTCTACCTCCCCTGAAAACCGTACGTCCCGAGAGTTTCGCTACTCTATATCTGTAACATCGAAACATTCGAGAAATTATCAGACCGGTGTAAGGTGTGGCGTGACGGATTTTCCGCATGATAAATTTACTTGTGACATTGACTGGCAGGACGAATGAGTAGGGGGCCTCTGAGAATTCACCGATATATATATATATATATCTGTATATATATATATATATTCACGAAGAGGCGATAGAACTACCTCTACGTGCAGTTATGGTATCCAAGCAACGTTTCGCGCCAGTTTCATCGATAAATCGCAGTTTTTTTATTGCCGAAAGTTCGGATTGGTGCTAAAAGGCATTCGATAAAGCTCCGCCGAAGCTTAGGGTTCTGGCGTGAGTGAGTACCGCCTTGCATTTTAGACGCGAATAATAAAAAAGCGGCCGTACACGTAGTAGTTGGTCAGCAGAGGCGTTCCGCAGTGAACCGGTTCGTTCGCGACTCACGCTGAGTAAGTATTGATTTACGAGGAGAGTCGGGGCGCGTTTACTCTCAACTGTGATGGCGGGCTTATCACCCAACATTTTGATATTGTAATTGCAATAACTATAATCGAATTTTTCAAAGAGTACACGATGAACGCCGATAAGGGTAACTGGCAGTCGGCCGAAGAAGTTTTGACCAAGTTCGATACGGACAAGGACGGTGGATTGGATTATGACGAATTCAAGAGGCTCTGCAACGATCTGTTCGGTGCAGAGGAAGTGAAAGATGCGGATGAACGAGTCCGTGATATATTCGATATTCTGGACCGTAACGGTGACGGGCTGCTCGACGGCGAGGAATGGCAAAGGTGAGGGCGAGGGTTCTCGTTGGTTGTGCAAGTTGGCGCGCCAAATACGAAAGGATTATTGCATCGTTCACGTACGTGTGTCGCAAAAACCGGGTTTACCGACCCGAATATTAATGCCGCAGATGTCACGGCGAGTGGATATCCGTGGCTGTGAGTCCGGTCAGCGTTTTGCTCGTCGTAGACGTGCAGAACGATTTTATCGACGGCACGCTCGCTCTCAAGAATTGCGGCCACGGCGAAGACGGTGTGGACGTCGTCGAGCCGATCAATCGACTCGTCAAGGAGGATTGTTGGAAAAAAATTGTTTATTCCCTCGATTGGCATCCGGAGACTCACATCGGATTCTACGAAAATTTGCATCTGCGGCAGGTCCATCCGGATTCAAATGTAAGACTTACCGACTGAGCAGGCTAGATTCCTATTCAACAAAATCAAGTCTCTACAGACTTGATTAGGTTCGAAGAAAAACGCAAAAATTATGAAATATTTATCGGATAATATAGGGAAGTAATGTGATGGAAAATAGTTTTGAAAACTGAACTGACGAGACGCGTTTTTGAAAACAGATTTTGAAGGAAAACGCGAAGGCGTTCGACACCGTACGATTTCTGCAGCCCGACTTGGAACAAAGGCTGTGGCCACGGCATTGCGTCATCGACTCGTGGGGAGCTCAACTGCACAAGGATTTAATAATCGTCCCAAATTCCGTTCAGGTACACATCGCTTAATTCGTTCGCTTTCATCATGCGCGGTCTTCAATAACAAATATATTGTAACGACCGAGCGAATAAATAACGAACGTATTCACTTTTGGGACGAATTTGATTAATTATCTCGAGCACGAACTGACAAACGTCCGTTCTCTTTGAACGTCCGATCAAGACTGTGTCATCTCGTCAATCGATCTATGTAATGTTCATCTATGTAATAATGCCGTGTCAATCCTCATCTCTATATTCGTTACAATGCGAAATCGAAATTTATAAGCTTGCACCGATCTGACAATTGACAACGTACGAAACGATACTTTACGACGATCGTAGTTTAATAAACACTTGACTGAGACCTCAGAACGTACGGACGTATCACGAGAGATTGTTTGGCCAATTAAACTTCCGCCCCTGCTATTTTTATACAAATCGGTGTCTTATTAATTTGCTCGCTCGTAACAATATATACATATACCTATAATTGTTATTGAATTTGTTTATTATTAAATTATCTATTTTATTAAGTTACTAATTGCTTAAACAATATATTTTTATGTGCGTTGGTAGGTGCGCAAGGGTCAAAACCCGGACATGGATGCGTACTCGGTGTTCTTCGACAACAACGCTGAGCACGCGACAGAGCTGCTGGGCGTTCTGAACGACAATGGAATAACGGACGTTTACGTTTGCGGTCTCGCCCTTGACGTCTGCGTCAAGGCCACGTGTCTCGATGGCCTCCGTTTGGGATTCCGTTTGGCGGTTATACAGGATCTCTGTCGAGGCGTCGATCCGACCGACATCGCCGAAGCTCGTGAAATTATAGCGGATAACGGTGGCTTGATCACCGACGCCAGAGACGCCGTTGCTCTTGCGCGGGGAGACAAGCGCAGTCTCGTAATGGCCCAACAGGCGGCGCGCGCGCTGGATAAAAAATGGTCGGGCGATGAGTACGCCGACGATAGTTAGACACATCATAAGACTTGCGTCGAGAGGACTGCATAGTGAGGAATAAGCCGTACGCAGTCGACAGATAATTTTTAACTTTTTTTTGCACAGTGCGAGTCGGGCGATTATTCTTCGTTTTGCTGTGCTGTGTCGACGATCTTTGCAACAGATCCCGAAAACGAACGGCACAATTCCATTACTTACATTATTCGTGATGTTACACGAGGCAGAGGTACTTGCTTTAGCTCTCTAATGTTTACTTTTTTTCTTTAATTCACCGGCGATGTACTTTTTTAGTATTTTATTTTTATATATGTACAACAATAAATAGGTGAATGCTAATAAATTATTCTGGATCTCTTCGACTCCCCTAATCAGTTCTCTCTATGTGCAAGAGTTTTCGGGCAGTCCGCTCGATTTTGTTGGCCGCCTCGTCGTCCTTGCTCAGCTCGCAGATGTAACGTTGTCTCGAGCCACAGTCCTGGCCCTTGTAAGAGTATATTCTCGACGCCGGGTTATAATCCAACTTCAGACATCTAAAAAAAAGACGCGCACACAGCTGTTGTTTGAGAGCTCTCGGGAGAATCAAAGTACACTGGACAATCGCTTAAGTTGCATCCGGATAAGTTTCAACAACCCGATAAGTTGGACAAAGCACGACCGGGTAAGTTTTAACGGCCTTTTCTGAGAATCCGTTTAAGGCAAACGGCCCAGTTTCCGCTATCTTCAATTGTTAAAGGGAATATTTTATTAAAAATATACGTATCGCGACATTAATCAAGAGTAAACCGCTCTTCAACACGCCGTCAATTTCGTTTGTATTTAACGTATACTGTATTTATTATTAGTATAAATTGCGATTAATGGCGGTGACTGGGACAGCGGCGAAAACTGGGCCGTTTACCTTATCTGCATGGAGAGGTCCGTAAAGCCGGCGAAACAAAAATTGGGAAAAAGAAATTAAAACGTACCACTATTAGGTGCTTTTTCAGTGCTAATTCGGTGCTGAATTAAAAAATTTGGGGCTCCGATTTTACCGCAAAATGTATTTTTTTGCGGTATTATTGTATCTTTTAATTTCCGTTTCCTAATTTTTGGTTCGCCATCTTATCGAACCTAAGGTGGAGAAACGAAATTTCGCTTCCATTGTTTTACCTGCCTATCAAATCGTTCGTGCTCCAAGGATTTATATGGAGAGGTAGAGTGGGCAGATATTAAGGCCGGTAGTGGGGAATCCAACTTACCCGGTCGTGCCTAACCCTTTACAAATCACACTGCCCAAAACCCTACCGAAACGGTACTAACGGGCGTGGAGTGGGGGCGACGCGTTGTTACAGTAACGCCTGGGAGTGGGGATAGAGGTGTGACTTATAAACAGCTGAGTGTCTTGGTTCCCGAGCTTGCGGCTTACGCGCTGGTCTAGTAGCCCAGATAGAAAAACGTGCCGTCAAACGGGTATCGTACCATTCGTACCGCCATCGTTCCTCTTCGATTTCAGAGTAAGCTGGAGTTCTATTTTACGTGGAAAGTAAATATATTGGATATATAGATATACCTTCCACGTAAAAATCGAGCGCTCTGCTCCAGCTTACTCTGAAAACGAACAAACCTAGTGTAACATATTTTAAGCAGACAAACCTTCCGTCCCCGTGGACAGTCTGCTTGGTGTCCTGGTGGACGGGTCTGGCACTTGCGGCCCAAATCCACAACAGTCCCGGATTCAAACCACCGGTCCAAAAGGTTTTACCCTTTATGCTCTTCGTGGCTTGCAGGTAAGTTACCAGATCCTGATTCTCCTCGACAGTCTCCAGCTCAACGAGATTTCCGCCCATTCCCCGACAAAAACTCGCCGACGATTTCCAATCGAATTCCCGAACGCTGAAGTGATAACAGTTCTTCCCGACCCGCGTGTAGTTCGATGGACACGCGTCTGCAATTTTAGGTACGCCGGTAATCTCGTCATTTAACCGCTCGATGGAAATATCCGGTAAATTATCTTTTCGGTCAATTGAAAATTACCCTTCACATTGTTATTATTTCCGGCTATAACGTAGTACAAAAGTTCCTCGGCTCTTCGAAGACGCTTCTCCAGAAAGTCCACCCGGTAGACGAGCTTCTCGATTGCACCTTGAATCGATCAACTTGTCGCGTCACTCAATCCCCACTATCGCAATATTCTTGTCTGTGAATTTTTAAAAATTATATTTATTTTTAGCTCACCAAGAAGATAAAGGTCCGTTTCGGAAACGTCGCGTTTGTTTTGTTGTCCCGCGATCTTGTAAGAGACCGAGAGTCCTTTGTCGCCAAATTTCATGACCTTGGCCTGACGAGCGCCGACCTGCTCGTCGCTCGAGACTACCCAGTCCTCGAGAATCTCGCTCCAAGGTCCCGGTTGTCGACTCTGTTGTTGATACTGCGTCGTAACGTTCCCCGTACTGGCGGCTGCCGAAACACAAAAAAGAAAAAATACTCGTTGGAACAACTCTTGTTCATTCGCCCTTTACTGAATCGCGCACGTTAAGTACGTTTCCTAACTTACCGACACTTGGGCAACAGATCGCGACGCATATCGTCAGAAACCCGATGCCTCCGCGTATCTTCATTTTCACTCTGCCAGTGTGTTGTGTTGTTTGGGAAAAAGAGAAGAAAACACTTGTAAATCGATTGTATTTTGCGAGGTGAAACGACGGATTTAATTCGCTGTGGAAATAAAACAGGTGCGAGCCGTCGAAGCTGCCGCGATGGAATCGGCAACAAAGTTTTGCCGATAGCTCTTTTGTGTCGGGCGACACGACCGGGTACCGTCCTAACACCGGCGTCAAAGCATACCACATGGGCCTTCCTCCGACGAGCAACTTTCTCCCGGAAATTTCGCGTGACGCAGATCTCGGCGCATTACGACTTACGCGACGCATGCGCACAAACAACCGTGAGCTCTACAAGTGTTAATTGAACCGATAGCAGGCGAAACTTTAATTCTCCCTGGGACCCACGTGGAATTCGTCGAAATTTATTTAAAGATGTTATATGATTTGAGTTTACTGCGAGGAAATGTAACTCACCGGTTGCCGGGACTGATGTTGCGTTTTTCTTAATTACAAAGATCTCCGTCGGATCGGAGGCTGACACGTATGTCCGTTGACCACTTTGAAACTAAGAAGCGGAGTCAAGGATGAACCTGCGTTGCTCCCGAGTTCTCCAACGGTCACTTTCTCCCCCACCTCGGAGCGCGTCTCACTTTCTTTTCCAGACACGCCAGCCTACTCAGCCTGGGTATTACCGTCGCCGATCAAACATTACAGCATCGCTCGTTAATATGACTGACTCGAACGAACCTCGTCGTCCGTTCGGCGTGTAATGCGTGTACGCGGATGTCGAATTTTCGAGTCATCGTCTGCTTTGTAAACAACAAACAAGTACAGTAGTATCCCGTTTGTCCGACTTCCGATTAACCGAGATTCGGCGTTAGCCGGCACAACTCATCCGTGCACTTCCGGTTGAAAAATGAGATTTTCAAACCAGAAGCTGAGTCTTTCAAACCGGAAGCGATGTATTTCCGGTTTGACGTCACATCCGGTCGAAAAATGAAATTTTCAAACCGACAGTGACGTATTTCCGGTATAACTTAACCTTCCCGTGGAAATTGAGATTTTCGGACCAGAAGCGAGGTATTTCCGGTATGACGTCACTTCCGGTCGAAAAATGTGATTCTCGAACCGGAAGCGAGGTATTTCCGGTATGCCGTCACTTCCGGTCGAAACCTGAGATTTTTTAACAGAAAGCAACTTATTTCCGGCAGGACGTCACTTCCGGTCGATGAATGAAATGTCCGGACCGGAAGTGACGTATTCCTGGTATAAAGTCACTTCCAGTCGAAAAATGAGGCTTTTTGTATGTTGATGTAAATTTTTTTACGCGCGATATGCGCGATCAAAAAAAATCCGAGTTTTCGCTTATCCGAATTATCCTCTCCCTACTTTATCTCGGATAAATGAGCTTCTACTGTACACTGAGTAGGTAGCGAACACTCGGCAAATGTCGATATCACAATTACATATATCGCTTTCGGCACATAGTAGTACATAGTAGTACTAGTGCCGTTAATACACATACTAAAGTTATCTTCTTAACGCTGAGCTGATTTTAATAACCATAACTTAGGAAAAGTAAGAAAAAAGACGACGTGTGCGCGTGCGTGTTGCAAATATATTGGCGGGGTATGAGTTTTACATGCTTTTTCCCAGGTTATTAAAAATTAAAAGCCTTCCTAACATCCGTTGGGAAGTCCGTGACGGGTGATCGATTCTCGGGCGAGAACGCCGAACGCGTTCTTCTCACGGTTAACCCACTGACCTTATTTACATTCACTCTTAATCGACATCAGTTCGCAACATCCTGCTATTCGAAATAACAGCGGAGGACTGTGTGTATAATACAGACGAGAAAGAAATCGCGAGATAAAAAGTATTTTCTCCCCTCGCGCGATACTTGCACTTTGAGTTTTCCGCGAGGGAAAAGAGAAACGCGGCAAAAATTTGACGTTGCAATTAGCTCCGGTAAATGACAAGTTTGTTCGAGCAGTGAATCCCGTACTCCGCAAACACTCAGAGAGACGAGAGTGGATAGCGCGCCAGAGCGTGCTGGCCCACTGACCCGTTTTTCGACAAATCGAAACTCTCCGCAGTTTTGTAAACTTGCGATTTGTCCTTGAATATCCTTTTCGTTTATTCTGTAAGCTAAGTCTAATTACATTTTTTTTTCCTTCGTCTCTATTAATTACACGTACTCGGTAGATCAGAAGTAAACCGTCAGGTTGAGCTTTTCGTTTGCGGTGTGGCTGACACCCGCGCGCGGCTCCGCTCCGACGTCGACGCTGTCGTCAGTCTGAAAAATAACGTTCATTGTCAGTTAAGCACCTCGTCGACGATAAGCCGAGCCTTAACAGGCTTCCCATATAGCACGAAATATTTTGAAATCATTTTAGAAATATTTTTAACTTTTCATGTTTTACGAGATATTTATAAAATATATGAGATTAGTATTTTGAAATATTCTATCAAAATATTCCAAGGAAACGTTTTTTAAATATTTTAGGAACACACTTAATCTTTCGACACATCTGAAATATTTGTGAAATATCGTGACCAAATATGTTGAAATATTTTTCATTTCAATCTTTCACATTTCACTGCAATGTGAAATGTTCAAAAAACATTTATGAACGGACAAAAAAATATTTTCACAATGTTTTTAAAACATTTAACAAATATTTCCGTGCTATGTGGGTTAGTTATAATAATGAATAAACTCTACTCTGTACATCACAGGCTATTTTTACCCAACAAAAATGTTGATAGTATAAAAAAAACCTCGGTATTTCGTGACAACAAATTAGTTTGAAAAATGGATAACTGAGCATAAGAAGGTGGGACACCCCGTGTCCCACCGTGACGCAGAGGCTTAAGATGAATTGGATTTAGGTCGACGCGAATTGTAATGCCGGTGAACGTGCAATCGATATCACACCAACCGGCTAAATTCACCGCGGCAACCTGGCATTCTTTGACCTTCGAAGATATAAAAATAATCCCGGTGTTCGGGCTAATTAGTTCTTTAACGCGATGCGGTTAGCAACATAATTACCCTGTCGTCGTCGTCCCAGGATAGTTTTTTCACTCTTCTGGACGGCGAACCGGCCGGCCACGTCGGTGCCAGCGAATCGGGCGGGTCACCGGAGTAGTTTGACGAATTTTGCGATCCTGCGTCAAGGTTCGTTCTAGCACTGAGATCGTTCATATTCTGCACGAGCCCGCCTATATTTGGGATATTCGAGGTCGCGGATAGCGACGGGGGGTTCGGTATGGGACCTACTTTGTGCCTGTTGTACAGTGGCATTTGTCTCGCTGACGTCACACCTGAAACACACAAGGAACTAAAATTATTTGTCCCACAAATTTGATGCTGCGTTATCGTTACCTAAATATAATCATAATTATATCCGAGTAACTTGGAAATTGGAAAGTTAAGATTGAGCAGCCTTTTAAGGTGAAATGCAACTCCTCGGTCGGTAAAAAAAACTGCAATCCAAAATTCTCTGAGACGGTTAATTTTTAGGGAAAAATACGAAAACGGTAAACTATTCGAAGTAAATCTGCAGTTTACTGTTCTCATAATTTTTCCTAGAATTAAATGGCTTAGGAAATGTTTGAGTTGCGAAATTGGAACAATCTTTCTCGCACTCATAACGGTTACGCTTCACCATTATAGTGACATTGTATGGGTCTTCATTGTCTCGACCGAACACAGGATTTTCTACGTCGAAGGGTTAAGGTTGCGTAGGCCTACTTTTGATGGTGGCATTGTACGGGCCTTCGTTGTCGCCGCCGAACACAGGATTGTCTATGTCGTTGGAACCGAGCCGACGTTCCCTTGGTCCATCAAGGGTGTCCTCGAGGATACTCGCCCCCAGAACCTGCGGCGTGGGGCTCAAGGCTGAGGGAACGGGGGACTTTTCCCGGTAACCAGTTCCAACCGAACTCACGGAACCTCCACTCTTCGGTCTCTTGCTGTAATGAAAATAGTGACGTAAGCGAATAAGGAATCAGGCAGAGCAAGGCAAATACACTAAGTACTTAAGGTATTACTAGCACAACGACTGACGCCGCCTAAGTTCGAGAGAAAAAAGACAAAGATTTCAAACACTTCTCGATGAGAAAAAAATCTGCAAAAATTCTAGCATATAAAAGTGCTGAAAAGATTGTTTGTCCATAATCATAATTTCAGAATATTCGTAACAAATTACTGAAAAAAAAATTGTGCAACAAATTACCCGGCAACCAAATTTTTTTTTATTACGAAAATGATTTGTTGATTTTTCTGAATACGTATGGATTTTTAAAAAATTTTATCTAATACTTGAAAATTATGATGTTAAACAAATTTTTACATCAGCATCTTCCATATGCTTGATTTTTTCGGATTTTTATCCGATCGAGAAGTGTTTGTAATTCTCTTTTATTCCTCTCAAACTTAGGCGGCGTCAGTCACTGCGCTAGTACTACCTTAAAGTACATATTGAAGTATCAAGTACTGAGTCAGTGGCCAGTACTCAGAACGTCAGCTATTCAGTTCTGCCGGTACTCAACACATTTTAGTACTCAAGAACTACCTGGCGCTCAGTAGTTGAAGTAGTTGATATTTCAATACGTAGTTCAAGTACTTAGGGTATTTGCCCAGCTCTGGAATCAGGTACACTGCAGCGTGTCGATTCGCCGAAAGTTTCGAGCTGAGAATCAGAATGAACGGCGCTTTTCTCATTCAGTACTCGTCGTCACTCACTGTTTGTAAATATAGAGGATGAGAATTAGGATGACGACGCCTAGGAGACCTAAAACGGCTCCGAAAATAGCGACAAGCAGAACGCTGCTTCCGAGCCATGCCGGTGCTGCGCGCGCCGCGATCGGGACGAACCCTGTATTTGGTAAGTGGACGATAACCGGTATCATGCTGGAGCTGAAATAATCAATGTGAATAATTATTTACATTGGTCGGTAAATTTATTTTGTTTACTGTAGAATTTATACGTAAGAAATTTATGTGTGCGTAGTAACGACGATGTTCAACTGGTTGGTAAATATTTAATTATACTATCATGTTAAATAGTAATCATTGTTACCGTGGTGGTTTTCCGGAGTCTGAGGCGATGGCGATCAGTCGCGCCAAAGTTCCATTGAACGGACCCGTGGACCTCAGTATTAGTTCACCGTTATCACGTATCTCGAAAGACCTTTCGAATAGTTTTTGTTTGTTTTAATAAATAAATAAAAACACTACACTACGGGTTTTGTTTGTTCACACAGTTAGTGCCTACCTTGCATCGGGTCCTCTTAACGATAGTACCACCTTATCACCTCTGTCACCATCGGCAGCCTCCAGTCTGCCTGTAATCATTTTTTAAAAGTAATTTAAATAATTTGTATTGTTTTTACGGTATAGATTTTTTTTAATATTTCGATATACTTCTCAGGCCATTAAAGTATACTTACCGACGATCGATCCTTCCCTCAACGTGCGAGCGTGAAATTCGTACCTGGGATGCCGAAACCGCGGTTCCCACTCGTTCACGTCTTCAAGTGATACATTCACTCGGGCCGTATCATTCTGGAATTTAAAAAAGTGACGAAACTTTCTTCGCGTGAAATAATTAATGATCCTGAAGATATCTGCATGACATTAAATTTCATCTCTGGGAAGTCTCTGTCAATGCACTGCTTTAGAGAGAAAAAATTGTTCACTCGCCCCAGTAAACCTAGTAATGTAGCAATAATGTAACGGCAAAGGAAATGAAAATAACAGGTAATATTACTAGAGCGTTACATGTAAATTACACGCAAGTTGCCATTTACGACTCAGCAATATAACACTGCTATATTACCGTGTTATACCGTGTTATAGTATTGTCTGCAGATTAGTAATGTTTATAAACACTGTTATAAACATGTTATGTGAACTTGCAGAGACCAGTTACAAGTATATTATGTACCGGTTACACAATTTTTTTAATACGTAACTGTAACGTTATATCCACATATAATAGTTCCATTACCTGCGAATAACACTTGAAACATTACATATTACTTCCATGTTGTACTGCTGTAATAAAATGTATTCACTGGAGTAGAACTTTATTCTTTGAGTCAACTTCCCTGAGCGACGTTTGTGCGATGCAAAACGCAGCCGTTACAACTGTACGAAATTTGGTCTCGTGCAGATATCTTCAGGGTTGTAACAATTAAACGATGCAAGTACTCACGTGCTTTCCATCCGTTACATGAACCAAAAAGCTGTGCTGGATTCTTCTTTCGTAATCGAGCATTCCCTTCAGTATTAGATCACCCGAATTTGTGATGGAAAATCTTTCCAGATCCTCGACGGCGCCGACCAACCAGAATCTTAGATTCTAAGAAATAAAAAAATTAAATAGTACGTGAAGCACGTTGATAAAAGATTCTACGTATTAGACTTTCGTTGCACTCACAGGATCGATTTTATTGACCCCGGCTGTGAGTATGACGCTTCCCGGTGGCGTGTTCTCGGGCACGTTTGCCTCGTAGTCTTTTAGTACAAACTTAACAGGCAAACGTCCACCGGCGGTGGGCCCAACACCCAGAGCACCTTCTCTCGATACAACTACCGTTGCGAGTGCGTATCTGTCAGGATTGTCGAGTTGCGTTGCCTGCGAAAATTAATTGAAAAAAGGAATTTTTTAAGTGAAAGATCTATCTTAAACGGAGCATGACTATCAAACGGGCGTCTCGCCCATCCAAACAAAAATATGAGATCACTCTACACACTTGAGAGTATATTCTGGAATTTTTTAAGAAAAATCGAACATGACATATCGGCTGAAAAAAATATTTTAGTCTATTTTTCATAGAAATGGAGGTTTATTGCATTCAAAAAATCGACAAAATTTTGTTTTCAAAAGTTCACTTATAACTGCAACTTTTATGTCTTGAGCGTTTTTTTTTTTGTACGGCTAATAGTTTTTAAGATATAGGGGTTTTTTAAAAAAGTTCCATTTTTAAATATCTCAAAAAAATACGATCCAAAAATTCAGAAAAAAATTACAAAAACCCCTTGTAAATAATGATGAATTGTGGTGAAATTACAACTTTTTTGGAGGGTCGGATTTTTGACCGTTCGAAACCGTATGGAATACCTCATATATATGTATATTATTGATATATATTATATAAATAATGTAATAAAATTTCTCTTGCCTTAAGTACTATAGTTGCTGGGGTAAGAAGTTCATGATCGAGCAATGGCCGCTCTACGACGGCTTCTGCAGTCTCGGGGTTTATCGTAAGGAAGGGCAAAATTCCACCTTGGATGGAATATCTCACAGGGGCGTTAATACCGACGTCTTGATCCACAGCCTGGATTGGACCTGGATCTATTCTCAATACTGACAGCTGCAACGTAATAACAATAGTTCTGAGCATAAACTTCTGCAAACATGAAGGTAAATAATAAATAAGTAAAACTTACTGGTTTGGCCTGTTCGGGAACGACTATTTTGTATTGTTCGTTCAGAAAGGCAGGATTCTGGTCATCCGCGTCAACGACGTTTACGAAGAGCGTAGTCACCGACGACTGCGGTGGATTTCCCTGGTCCTAAATCGATCGAGTCTCGTTAATTTGTATTCCAGCTGCTACTTAATTCGCGGACTTTAATAAACTCACTTGAGCACGAATGCCTACGGAAAAATTGGCGAGCATTTCGTAATCCAATGGTTTTCTGAGGACGAGCGTTCCTTCCAGGGCGTTCACGAAGACGAAATACTCCTGGAAATTGGAGATAAAGGTCACTCGATTTATTTAATCGATCTTGGAATCAAAAACTAATTTTAAGATATTGTCTATCCTACGGAAAGCTTTGTCAATTTACCTCCACAGAAAGTCTTTCGTTATCGATAAAAATAGGCTGCGTTAACACGAAAGCCAGACATTTATGACTCGATAGAGAATAAATTGAGTAAGATTTTTTTTTTTTTCTTACCGAATGCGGACCTGGCAGGACGGCGTATTGAACGGTTGAATAAGGACCCGGCTGGTCGGCATCGACGGCTCTAACGCCCTGTAGGACCCTCGTACCGACGACGGTTACCTAACGGAAAAATTACAAGAATTAAAAGTGTGTTTTTTGTTGTTGTTGTTGTTTTTTTTTTATTGAGTCATCTTGCATAGCGAGTAGGAATTCGTACCTCGGAAATATTGAGGACGTAGGGGGCGTTGATAAATTGTGGCGCATTGTCGTTGGCGTCGGTCACCCGTATATTAACCGGAATTACGAAACCCTGGAAGCGGAAAATAAATTCATGTAAAATCATTTTTTTTTCCTCTCAACCAACATGCAAATTAATTTACTCACCGGATCCAAAGTGCGTTTTCTCTCACAAATTACGTTGACGAAGACGCTCGCCGGGCCGTCGAGGCCCTCCTTGTCCAAAGGCCTCGAAAGGGTCAAGTTCCTCGAATGAGGGGAAATCGTCACTGGACTGTCGTGCTCCTGGAGCCTCAGCTCAATGTCACCGTTCGCTCCTGGGTCCCCGAATACGCCGAGAACGCCGACGGTGTCGCCCACCTCGAGGTCTTCGCTGACAAAAAGGTGAGACGCCGTCGCACCGTTTTCCAAGAAACATCGCGTGTCCCGGATTACTGCTCCAAAAGGTGAAACGTTTTTATCAGCCTCGGGCGTAGCTCAGAAAAATTTTCGATAATAAGGCATTCAACATAAATATGTATATGTATTAATATGTATATGTATATGTATGTGTAATATAGATATTATAATATAATATCTATGTATATAATATACATTATATAATATCATGAATTATACAATATATTTTGGAAAACTGTAGATTTGTTTGTTTGTTGGTTTGGATGCCTCCCCCCCCCCCGCCGAGCCCCCCTTTCTATGAAGCTGAACCCCTCTTTTTGGTGACGCTTAGAGAGTTCTTATTGTAGCGGAGATATAATGGATATATATATATATGTATGTATATATCTGCGAAAGATTACTTATAAACAATGTTCTTCGTCGCGGCTCGTGCCCGATCGGTAACAAAAACTGTATTTTTCTTTTCACGGTTGCTAGCCATTTCCGGTTAAAACTTGTCACGTTGTGATGACACAACAAAAACTTTATAAAAAAAAGAAAAGTAACGAATTTTATATATTACCATATTGTTATGTTACACATGCTATATGCTACATCTTGGTTTATATCAATATTGTTATCTGAACTGTAAAAATTGTGAATGTAAAAAGGTTCGGCCCGTTAATAAAATAAACAAATAAATAAATAAAGATCGGATTCTTACATGAAAAGGGAATCAATTGAGCTGCATGTAAGAATATGGTTCTCATAATTAATTGCAGTTTTTATTACCGATTACCGACCGCGGTAATTCGCATGCTCTCAAATCAACGTACGTTGCCGTTGCACCATTCTTCAAAAAACATCGCGTGTCCCGGATTACTGTTCCAACAGGTTAAATATTTGCGTCAACCCCGGGGTAGGTCAGAACAATTTTGGACAATAAATATATATATATACCTTGAATGTATTATTGTCGAAAATTACTTGTAAAGAATGTCCTTCCGCCCCACCCAACGCGGTCGGTAACGAAAACTGTAATAGATTTTATCACGTGTGCTAACCATTTCCTGTTAAAAGCAAATTCTTACATAACACGGAAATGAATCGACTCGCATGTAAGAATACATTTCTGATAGTCCAAGGTCAACTATCGTTACGAAAATTAATTACAGTTTTTATTACCGACCGCGATAATTCACATTATCTCAAATCACCGCACGCCGCCTGTTTCTCTGACGGACCTTGTTCCGAGGAAGCTAAGCCGCAAGAGAGAGAGACAGAGACCGTGGGAGCAACGGTGCAGCACGGCCGACTGGTAAAATTTAGCGACCGCGAGGAGCAAAAGCTCGAAGACCGTGTCCATGGACGCCGCGCCCCGCATCCGGCAGGCTTCTCACTTGTGGTTAAAATTTTCGTACGCGAAAACCCGTTTGACCCTTGCACCTGCCACTCTCAGTCCCGACTCATTGTTGCGCGACAAAGAAGCCGCGCCGAGAGACGAAAAGAATTGGTAATTTTTTTCGGCAATCGATACGCCGGGTCTTATTACGTCCTGATCATCACCTACCGGCTTCGACGGACCGCCATATCCGCTCCAGTTTTCTTTGTACTCCGCCACTCTCGACGTTCGGCGACCCTCAATGTATTTCGTCTTCAGTCAATGAAATTCGAAGGATTTAAATATCTCAAAGCAGCTTGTGCGTACGAGTCCGTTACAACGTTGCCTTGCGAATATTCTACTCAGTCTGATTCGCAAGGTGACCTTGATACTGGAATGATTCTCACACAGAACCGTGCGTTCTAACGAGTAATCTTCGTAACGATAAATAATATTATTAGCAGCGAATAAAGGGACGCTTTATAGAATTTAATCTTCGACTGTTCAATGACATTCGTGCATAGGCAAATAGAACACTATCCGGTATTCATCTACGCACGACACAGACCCACGCACACGGACACGCGCACCGACGGTGAGTTACGAATGGTATGTGTAGACATCTACAGAGGGGAGCAGATATATGAGCGCTTCCTTGGAGCGAAGTTCCGGCCAAGTCGGACCCATGGCATCGAGTACTATCCAGTGCACTCTCGTGTTCCACAAACGCTTTTTTTCTTTTTCCTTTAATTTTTCAATTCTTTTCTTTCCTCTCTTTTCTGTCCTATCGGCAGACTTTCCTGAAATAACGTGCAAGGTCAGGATCGAAATGCAAAGTCTCGGGAATGACTTATCGAATTTGCAACAGTTGGAACTGACGATAATTCAACTTTTCTTCGATTGAAATCTACCGGCGAGGCATGGGGAGTAACGACGAGCGTATGCACGCTGAACCGATGGGACTATTGTCCTCGCCGTTCGGTCGACGTCAATGGAACATGGACATTCACTCGTCTCTGCCACCTCGTACGAGAAAGTCGCCCGGCGTCCGTACCGGAAAACCCGCTTGGTTTATGCACGGAATTGTTGGACCATTAACTCGACCGCACAGATCTTCGATTAATTAATGAGGCGACAATGCCGCGTGCCCGAGACCGTACTCGGGAAAGCTTGCCACGCGACGGTCGAACCTTTGTGTCTCCAACGGACGGACATAACCTACGAGCAACGCGCGGGTCTATCGTTTGGCTCGGACCAACTGCGGCCGGCCTCCGCGTGCATTGTACGTTTTACAGTTAACAGTACGGAATTTTAAAAGAAATTTCTCTCATTTTTTTAACGTTACTGAACTTTCATTCCTGCGCGATTGTCGCGAAACGCCGTCGATCGTCGTAACAACATGTTTATTTTTCGTCTAACGATTTTCCGCAACCGATTTTACATGTGTCCCTCTCATTATCTCGAAAAATGTTTCCATCGCGTCGTGCAGGTGCGATTAAGCTCACGAGACACTGTTATTTCCAAGCAGAACTAATTGAGTCCGGCTTGCAGCTTCGATGTTTAAAAAAATTCTTTCCTCGTTTACAGCTACGTCGTGCGACAAAGGCACAACTTTTTTCGTACACACACGATTTCTCGACACGGGCCATACTTTTCGTGACGATAAAGCAGAGACCCCGCCACTGTGTTGCGTGTTCGAGAGAGGTTGCGTGTGTTTGTTCGCAGAGTAGGAGCATCCAATTTGTCGACGACTTACTTTGTCCCAAGTTCTGATGTATGAACCAACAGACGAGAGGCAGAAGCTTCAGGATGACGTCGCCCATGTTGATCCAAGATCTCCATCCAGCGTTTCAAGCATTGCCCAAAACATCTGTAAAATCGTTAAACAGGTAAACAATCTCGTCACTCCTACCCGACGGTGCGTAACGCTGGTAGAAAAATAATCGGACGTAACCTCTAAGGCAGAAAAAGATAATCGTAACGGCGCGATTATAGACCAGTCATTTTATTTCTCAACGTGGATTTTTTTTTCTTTATAGGTAGGATCGGATATCGAAAGGGTTGCGACGATTTAATGGGTACATTCGAGATAGTATTATTGCGATAGCGACCGTGTAACGACACCGACATGGCAGATCGATTATAGCATATTCTTTCCCGCGTTCATCCTACCGTGCAACATGGCTGTTCCGGTAGAACGGCTACCTATAGCGCGCATCTTCTTACGACAGTGCCTACATAAGCAATTTCATACCTCCGCGGAGCTTTCTCGGGAACAAATTATTTTTTATTTTTCTCATTTCTTCGCGGTAACGATAAAGACCGCTCTAAATGAATTTGGTTTAATGTCGTCAGACTCGACTTTGTTCCCAATGTGTTTTCCATAACTGAGCCACCGAACTGGCGGCGCGTAGCCGTAGTATAATACAAACCAATGGAAAAAAATAATAAAACATCGCAATAACTCCGTCGCGCTTTCCAGTTTCCATTGTGATCGTGTTATTTTTCTTTGAAATAATAAACGTAAGGGTCCTTTTTGGCATTAATGCCTTCTTCGACAAAACGACGTTCATCTAGGCGGAGCCATTAAAACTTACCCAATATGGATAACACACGTACGACGTGTGACTAGAAAGCATGCAGAGAAACTCCTTTATTACAAGTATAGTTAGGCGGCTCTATTATCGCCGGGTAATTGGGGTCATTAATCACAATTTCAGTCGGCTTATAAGAACATCCGATTTTATTCCTTTTTTTTCCGCGATTTTCCTATACTAATTGCCTGCACTCTGCGAGTTGGAATCGATAGCTATAACTAAGCTAATTCCTTCGTAGCATCTCGTTTAGGTTCTTAGCAAGACGATCGTTCTATTACTCTTTTTCTACGACCACATTTAATTCGTTAAGTTATTTAAAACCGGCATGTACGGAACTCTTCGAGTGTGTGAGTACGAATAGATTTGGCACTTGATTCCTAGAAAGCGGAACGAACGCCACTATTTTCGCCTATAGATATACGGCACAAAATCCGTGCGCTATAACGCCAATAACACGTAAAACGTACGCGTTCTGTTCCATGTAAATATCGAGAAACCGTTTGATGGCTCATCTAAAAAAACCTCAGTCATTCCTCGCTCTACGTTCAACAAATTGCAGCGACAAATTTTCGTACGAAGCGATCTGAAAACGTGGTCCGTGCGTTGTTCGCCGACCGGTTCCGAGCGGTGAATCACACGCGAGAGCCGGCCATCCGTAAACAAACTGCGACGAGTCTGCACGCGTTCGTCGGCTAGCCCGACCAAATAAAGTTTACATGCGCAAGTGACCGACAATAAAAAAACGAACTAAAAACTAAAAATTAAAAAACTTACCACGGAAATTCCTTGTCGAAACATCCATGAATTATAAGTCGAGGAGACTGACGCAGATTCGTGTTTTCCCCGTCGGTACAGAAAAATCCATGTATCTCATTAACATCGCACTATCGCAAGGGCACTGTTATAGCTTGACCGGTAGTCACAGAACTGGCGTGGCCAAACAAAGCCTACGTCGAAATATTCAGACAAAAGAACTTTACGATAATTCTCGTGCGAAGGAATACTTGTGTACAAAATTATCACGACGAACACTGCAAGCGACGTTGGTTCGCGAGGCGCATGCGCGTTTGATTTTCCCAATTTCGTGAACACCGATATTTTTTATTCATAAGAACAATTGAAAACGACTAAAAAACATCGACGGAAAGAACGCGCGCACCGGCTTTCATCGAGATTGTACGTCGGTCTGCGAAACGTTCTGGCGTGCGGGTTTGTTGTACTACGAAACAGAGGGCAGTTGCTGCTCAGGAAGTGTGAGAGAGCGAGAGAAAGGGGTGGGGGTGGGGGGTGGGGGGGGGGGGGGGGGGGGGGGGGGGGGGGGGGGGAATCCTCGGTGGAACATTGAGGGAGCCTAAAATACGACCTACTACAATTATATGTACATACGCATATAGTTTTCGATAAAGCAGCGATTGTATACAATCGAAAGGGCGTAAAAGTGTCGCGACTGTCGAGCGACGAAAAAAACAAAATGGCGACGAATGAAATAAAAGATAATGGGATCGTTTTAAGGGTAATCTTCTAATTTTATGAAAGTAAACAATTAGACACTAATACCCACAGTGTCGGGAGAAAGCTGGATGAGCTTTCACTTGAATTTCCACAGAGTCGATGAATAGAGCGTTAAAATGCATAAGGAGCATCCGGAGCGCGCTTCGTCGTACATCAGCACGACTGCGTATGCTCGAAGCGCTGATTTATCGAACGAGAGCCACGGCTCTCGTAGCAAAATTCACAGAGTTTCCTCGAGAATGCTGTCGGACACGGCGGAGCTCCGGGCTCGATAGATTTCTCACGGCCGGCCAAGTATAACGCTTTACCAGCTATGATTTCACAGCTTGATGATCCGCGTCGAATCTACGGTAATCGCCTTCGAACTATTGTTATTGTATTTCACCTACTTCCCACCAAGTACCTCTCTTGCACTGTTTAACATGTATTTTGGAAAGTTGTTTGTTTGTTTGTTTGTCTCGGATTCCAAGAATGCAGAGGGTCTGCCTAGTGGCGCCCAAGGCTCCGATTACTCTAAGTTTTTCTAGGGAACCCCTTCCAGGCCCAGATTGTTCGAAGTTCCCCTTGGCCTCCATCCCAGGGCTTGATAACTATTCCCTTAGTACTATTCCCTTAATATACTGTTCCGGTTCTATTCTGTGCGTCTCGGTGAATTGGGCACAATCATACGGTGCAGGATAGCGCTACGCACTATTGCCGTGTGCTGACTCTAATTTCGACCGGAAATACGTCACTACCGGTCGAAAAATAAGATTTACAAACCGGAAGTGACGTATTTCTCGTATGACTTCACTTTCGGTCGAAAAATGAGATTTTCAAACCGGAGGTGACGTATTGCTCGGATGATTTCACTTCCGGTCGAAAAATGA